>CALNHX010006686.1:0-85162 GCA_940337035.1 Agriotes lineatus
TGAATAAGGAAAATATATTAAATATTTTTTTCCGTCCGTGCAGACATCTACTTTTGTGATTGAGATACTACAGAATGACGTTATAAGCGCAAACGTTGGTTTTGCAGTGATTTAACCATTCTCGAGAAGCAACTTGCAAAATTTCAGTACACGATTTTTACATTGTGCTATTTGGTTACCTGACATAGTAAATAATACATAATGTAGCTTACATACTAAATTGAAATAGTTCAAATGCCGTAGTAATTAATAACTGTAGCCCCGCTACGTTGTAAATGCTATTGGGGACAGCTTGAATAAGGAAAATATATTAAATATTTTTTTCCGTCGGTGCAGACATCTACTTTTGTGATTGAGATACTACAGAATGACGTTATAAGCGCAAACGTTGGTTTTGCAGTGATTTAACCATTCCCGAGAAGCAACTTGCAAAATTTCAGTACACGATTTTTACATTGTGCTATTTGGTTAACCTGACATAGTAAAATAATACATAATGTAGCTTACATACTAAATGGCAATAGTTCAAATGCGTAGTAATTAATAACTGTAGCCCCGCGATGTTATAAGTGCTATTGGGGACTGCTTGAATAATAAAAATATATGAAATAATTTTTTCCGTCGGTGCAGACCTTACTTTTCTGATTGATTTTCTACAGAATGACGTTATACGTCGCAAACGTTCGTTTGCAGCGATTTAACTATTCCCGAAGAAGCAACTTGCATAATTTTCAGAAACGATTTTCTCACTGCGCTATTTGGTTAACCTGACAGAGTAAATAATACATCATGTAGCTTGCATACTAAATGGAAATAGTTCAAATGCCATAGTTTTTAATAACTGTAGCCCCGCGAAGTTATAAGTGCTATTGGGGCTGCTTGAATATAAAAAATGTATTAAATAAATTTTTCCGTCGGTGCAGACATCTACCTTTCTGATTGAGATACTACAGAAAAACGTTTTAAGTCGCAAATTTTCGTTTTGCAGCGATTTGACCATTCCCGTGAAGCAACTAGCACAATTTCAGTACACGATTTTTACATTGTGCTATTTGGTTAACCTGACATAGTAAATAATACATAATGTAGCTTATATACTAAATGACAATAGTTTAAATGCCGTAGTAATTAATAACTGTAGAACCGCGACGTTATGAATGCTATTGGGGACCGCTTGAATAAGGAAAATATATTAAATATTTTTTTCCGTCGTGCAGACATCTATTTTTGTGATTGAGATACTACAGAATGACGTTATAAGCCTCAAACGTTGGTTTTGCAGTGATTTAACCATTCCCGAGAAGCAACTTGCAAAATTTCAGTACACGATTTTACATTGTGCTATTTGGTTAACCTGACATAGTAAATAATACATAATGTAGCTTACATACTAAATGGCAATAGTTCAAATGCCGTAGTAATTAATAACTGTAGCCCCGCGACGTTGTAAATGCTATTGGAGGCCGCTTGAATAAAGAAAATATATTAAATATTTTTTTCCGTCGGTGCAGACATTTACTTTTGTGGTTGAGATACTACAGAATGACGTTATAAGCCGCAAACGTTGGTTTTGCAGTGATTTAACTATTCCCGAGCAGCAACTTGCAAAATTACAGTACACGATTTTTACATTGTGCTATTTGGTTAACCTGACATAGTAAATAATACATAATGTAGCTTACATACTAAATGGCAATAGTTCAAATGCCGTAGTAATTAATAACTGTAGCCCCGCGACGTTGTAAATGCTATTGGGGGCCGCTTGAATAAGGAAAATATATTAAATATTTTTTTTCCGTTGGTGCAGACATCTACTTTTGTGATTGAGATACTACAGAATGACGTTATAAGCCGCAAACGTTGGTTTTGCAGTGATTTAACCATTCCCGAGAAGCAACTTGCAAAATTTCAGTACACGATTTTTACATTGTGCTATTTGGTTAACCTGACATAGTAAATAATACATAATGTAGCTTACATACTAAATGGCAATAGTTCAAATGCCGTAGTAATTAATAACTGTAGCCCCGCGACGTTGTAAATGCTATTTTGGACCGCTTGAATAAGGAAAATATATTAAATATTTTTTTCCGTCGGTGCAGACATCTACTTTTGTGATTGAGATACTACAGAATGACGTTATAAGCCGCAAACGTTGGTTTTGCAGTGATTTAACCATTCCCGAGAAGCAACTTGCAAAATTTCAGTACACGATTTTTACATTGTGCTATTTGGTTAACCTGACATAGTAAATAATACATAATGTAGCTTACATACTAAATGGCAATAGTTCAAATGCCGTAGTAATTAATAACTGTAGCCCCGCGACGTTGTAAATGCTATTTTGGACCGCTTGAATAAGGAAAATATATTAAATATTTTTTTCCGTTGGTGCAGACATCTACTTTTGTGATTGAGATACTACAGAATGACGTTATAAGCCGCAAACGTTGGTTTTGCAGTGATTTAACCATTCCCGAGAAGCAACTTGCAAAATTTCAGTACACGATTTTTACATTGTGCTATTTGGTTAACCTGACATAGTAAATAATACATAATGTAGCTTACATACTAAATGGCAATAGTTCAAATGCCGTAGTAATTAATAACTGTAGCCCCGCGACGTTGTAAATGCTATTTTGGACCGCTTGAATAAGGAAAATATATTAAATATTTTTTTCCGTCCGTGCAGACATCTATTTTTGTGATTGAGATACTACAGAATGACGTTATAAGCCGCAAACGTTGGTTTTGCAGTGATTTAACCATTCCCGAGAAGCAACTTGCAAAATTTCAGTACACGATTTTTACATTGTGCTATTTGGTTAACCTGACATAGTAAATAATACATAATGTAGCTTACATACTAAATGGCAATAGTTCAAATGCCGTAGTAATTAATAACTGTAGCCCCGCGACGTTGTAAATGCTATTGGAGGCCGCTTGAATAAAGAAAATATATTAAATATTTTTTTCCGTCGGTGCAGACATTTACTTTTGTGGTTGAGATACTACAGAATGACGTTATAAGCCGCAAACGTTGGTTTTGCAGTGATTTAACTATTCCCGAGCAGCAACTTGCAAAATTACAGTACACGATTTTTACATTGTGCTATTTGGTTAACCTGACATAGTAAATAATACATAATGTAGCTTACATACTAAATGGCAATAGTTCAAATGCCGTAGTAATTAATAACTGTAGCCCCGCGACGTTGTAAATGCTATTGGGGGCCGCTTGAATAAGGAAAATATATTAAATATTTTTTTCCGTTGGTGCAGACATCTACTTTTGTGATTGAGATACTACAGAATGACGTTATAAGCCGCAAACGTTGGTTTTGCAGTGATTTAACCATTCCCGAGAAGCAACTTGCAAAATTTCAGTACACGATTTTTACATTGTGCTATTTGGTTAACCTGACATAGTAAATAATACATAATGTAGCTTACATACTAAATGGCAATAGTTCAAATGCCGTAGTAATTAATAACTGTAGCCCCGCGACGTTGTAAATGCTATTTTGGACCGCTTGAATAAGGAAAATATATTAAATATTTTTTTCCGTCGGTGCAGACATCTACTTTTGTGATTGAGATACTACAGAATGACGTTATAAGCCGCAAACGTTGGTTTTGCAGTGATTTAACCATTCCCGAGAAGCAACTTGCAAAATTTCAGTACACGATTTTTACATTGTGCTATTTGGTTAACCTGACATAGTAAATAATACATAATGTAGCTTACATACTAAATGGCAATAGTTCAAATGCCGTAGTAATTAATAACTGTAGCCCCGCGACGTTGTAAATGCTATTTTGGACCGCTTGAATAAGGAAAATATATTAAATATTTTTTTCCGTTGGTGCAGACATCTACTTTTGTGATTGAGATACTACAGAATGACGTTATAAGCCGCAAACGTTGGTTTTGCAGTGATTTAACCATTCCCGAGAAGCAACTTGCAAAATTTCAGTACACGATTTTTACATTGTGCTATTTGGTTAACCTGACATAGTAAATAATACATAATGTAGCTTACATACTAAATGGCAATAGTTCAAATGCCGTAGTAATTAATAACTGTAGCCCCGCGACGTTGTAAATGCTATTGGGGGCCGCTTGAATAAGGAAAATATATTAAATATTTTTTTCCGTTGGTGCAGACATCTACTTTTGTGATTGAGATACTACAGAATGACGTTATAAGCCGCAAACGTTGGTTTTGCAGTGATTTAACCATTCCCGAGAAGCAACTTGCAAAATTTCAGTACACGATTTTTACATTGTGCTATTTGGTTAACCTGACATAGTAAATAATACATAATGTAGCTTACATACTAAATGGCAATAGTTCAAATGCCGTAGTAATTAATAACTGTAGCCCCGCGACGTTGTAAATGCTATTTTGGACCGCTTGAATAAGGAAAATATATTAAATATTTTTTTCCGTCGGTGCAGACATCTATTTTTGTGATTGAGATACTACAGAATGACGTTATAAGCCTCAAACGTTGGTTTTGCAGTGATTTAACCATTCCCGAGAAGCAACTTGCAAAATTTCAGTACACGATTTTTACATTGTGCTATTTGGTTAACCTGACATAGTAAATAATACATAATGTAGCTTACATACTAAATGGCAATAGTTCAAATGCCGTAGTAATTAATAACTGTAGCCCCGCGACGTTGTACATGCTATTGGGGACCGCTTGAATATTGAAAATATATTAAATAATTTTTTCCGTCGGTGGAGACCTCTACTTTTCTGATTGATTTACTACAGAATGACGTTATAAGTCGCAAACGTTCGTTCTGCAGCGATTTAACTATTCCCGAGAAGCAACTTGCATAATTACAGAAACGATTTTCTCACTGCGCTATTTGGTTAACCTGACAGAGTAAATAATACATCATGTAGCTTGCATACTAAATGGGAATAGTTCAAATGCCATAGTTTTTAATAACTGTAGCCCCGCGAAGTTATAAGTGCTATTGGGGCTGCTTGAATATAAAAAATGTATTAAATAAATTTTTCCGTCGGTGCAGACATCTACCTTTCTGATTGAGATACTACAGAAAAACGTTTTAAGTCGCAAATTTTCGTTTTGCAGCGATTTGACCATTCCCGTGAAGCAACTAGCACAATTTCAGTACACGATTTTTACATTGTGCTATTTGGTTAACCTGACATAGTAAATAATACATAATGTAGCTTATATACTAAATGACAATAGTTTAAATGCCGTAGTAATTAATAACTGTAGAACCGCGACGTTATGAATGCTATTGGGGACCGCTTGAATAAGGAAAATATATTAAATATTTTTTTCCGTCCGTGCAGACATCTACTTTTGTGATTGAGATACTACAGAATGACGTTATAAGCCGCAAACGTTGGTTTTGCAGTGATTTAACCATTCTCGAGAAGCAACTTGCAAAATTTCAGTACACGATTTTTACATTGTGCTATTTGGTTAACCTGACATAGTAAATAATACATAATGTAGCTTACATACTAAATTGAAATAGTTCAAATGCCGTAGTAATTAATAACTGTAGCCCCGCTACGTTGTAAATGCTATTGGGGACAGCTTGAATAAGGAAAATATATTAAATATTTTTTTCCGTCGGTGCAGACATCTACTTTTGTGATTGAGATACTACAGAATGACGTTATAAGCCGCAAACGTTGGTTTTGCAGTGATTTAACCATTCCCGAGAAGCAACTTGCAAAATTTCAGTACACGATTTTTACATTGTGCTATTTGGTTAACCTGACATAGTAAATAATACATAATGTAGCTTACATACTAAATGGCAATAGTTCAAATGCCGTAGTAATTAATAACTGTAGCCCCGCGATGTTATAAGTGCTATTGGGGACTGCTTGAATAATAAAAATATATGAAATAATTTTTTCCGTCGGTGCAGACCTCTACTTTTCTGATTGATTTTCTACAGAATGACGTTATACGTCGCAAACGTTCGTTTTGCAGCGATTTAACTATTCCCGAGAAGCAACTTGCATAATTTCAGAAACGATTTTCTCACTGCGCTATTTGGTTAACCTGACAGAGTAAATAATACATCATGTAGCTTGCATACTAAATGGCAATAGTTCAAATGCCATAGTTTTTAATAACTGTAGCCCCGCGAAGTTATAAGTGCTATTGGGGCTGCTTGAATATAAAAAATGTATTAAATAAATTTTTCCGTCGGTGCAGACATCTACCTTTCTGATTGAGATACTACAGAAAAACGTTTTAAGTCGCAAATTTTCGTTTTGCAGCGATTTGACCATTCCCGTGAAGCAACTAGCACAATTTCAGTACACGATTTTTACATTGTGCTATTTGGTTAACCTGACATAGTAAATAATACATAATGTAGCTTATATACTAAATGACAATAGTTTAAATGCCGTAGTAATTAATAACTGTAGAACCGCGACGTTATGAATGCTATTGGGGACCGCTTGAATAAGGAAAATATATTAAATATTTTTTTCCGTCCGTGCAGACATCTATTTTTGTGATTGAGATACTACAGAATGACGTTATAAGCCTCAAACGTTGGTTTTGCAGTGATTTAACCATTCCCGAGAAGCAACTTGCAAAATTTCAGTACACGATTTTTACATTGTGCTATTTGGTTAACCTGACATAGTAAATAATACATAATGTAGCTTACATACTAAATGGCAATAGTTCAAATGCCGTAGTAATTAATAACTGTAGCCCCGCGACGTTGTAAATGCTATTGGAGGCCGCTTGAATAAAGAAAATATATTAAATATTTTTTTCCGTCGGTGCAGACATTTACTTTTGTGGTTGAGATACTACAGAATGACGTTATAAGCCGCAAACGTTGGTTTTGCAGTGATTTAACTATTCCCGAGCAGCAACTTGCAAAATTACAGTACACGATTTTTACATTGTGCTATTTGGTTAACCTGACATAGTAAATAATACATAATGTAGCTTACATACTAAATGGCAATAGTTCAAATGCCGTAGTAATTAATAACTGTAGCCCCGCGACGTTGTAAATGCTATTGGGGGCCGCTTGAATAAGGAAAATATATTAAATATTTTTTTCCGTTGGTGCAGACATCTACTTTTGTGATTGAGATACTACAGAATGACGTTATAAGCCGCAAACGTTGGTTTTGCAGTGATTTAACCATTCCCGAGAAGCAACTTGCAAAATTTCAGTACACGATTTTTACATTGTGCTATTTGGTTAACCTGACATAGTAAATAATACATAATGTAGCTTACATACTAAATGGCAATAGTTCAAATGCCGTAGTAATTAATAACTGTAGCCCCGCGACGTTGTAAATGCTATTTTGGACCGCTTGAATAAGGAAAATATATTAAATATTTTTTTCCGTCGGTGCAGACATCTACTTTTGTGATTGAGATACTACAGAATGACGTTATAAGCCGCAAACGTTGGTTTTGCAGTGATTTAACCATTCCCGAGAAGCAACTTGCAAAATTTCAGTACACGATTTTTACATTGTGCTATTTGGTTAACCTGACATAGTAAATAATACATAATGTAGCTTACATACTAAATGGCAATAGTTCAAATGCCGTAGTAATTAATAACTGTAGCCCCGCGACGTTGTAAATGCTATTTTGGACCGCTTGAATAAGGAAAATATATTAAATATTTTTTTCCGTTTGTGCAGACATCTACTTTTGTGATTGAGATACTACAGAATGACGTTATAAGCCGCAAACGTTGGTTTTGCAGTGATTTAACCATTCCCGAGAAGCAACTTGCAAAATTTCAGTACACGATTTTTACATTGTGCTATTTGGTTAACCTGACATAGTAAATAATACATAATGTAGCTTACATACTAAATGGCAATAGTTCAAATGCCGTAGTAATTAATAACTGTAGCCCCGCGACGTTGTAAATGCTATTTTGGACCGCTTGAATAAGGAAAATATATTAAATATTTTTTTCCGTCCGTGCAGACATCTATTTTTGTGATTGAGATACTACAGAATGACGTTATAAGCCTCAAACGTTGGTTTTGCAGTGATTTAACCATTCCCGAGAAGCAACTTGCAAAATTTCAGTACACGATTTTTACATTGTGCTATTTGGTTAACCTGACATAGTAAATAATACATAATGTAGCTTACATACTAAATGGCAATAGTTCAAATGCCGTAGTAATTAATAACTGTAGCCCCGCGACGTTGTAAATGCTATTGGAGGCCGCTTGAATAAAGAAAATATATTAAATATTTTTTTCCGTCGGTGCAGACATTTACTTTTGTGGTTGAGATACTACAGAATGACGTTATAAGCCGCAAACGTTGGTTTTGCAGTGATTTAACTATTCCCGAGCAGCAACTTGCAAAATTACAGTACACGATTTTTACATTGTGCTATTTGGTTAACCTGACATAGTAAATAATACATAATGTAGCTTACATACTAAATGGCAATAGTTCAAATGCCGTAGTAATTAATAACTGTAGCCCCGCGACGTTGTAAATGCTATTGGGGGCCGCTTGAATAAGGAAAATATATTAAATATTTTTTTCCGTTGGTGCAGACATCTACTTTTGTGATTGAGATACTACAGAATGACGTTATAAGCCGCAAACGTTGGTTTTGCAGTGATTTAACCATTCCCGAGAAGCAACTTGCAAAATTTCAGTACACGATTTTTACATTGTGCTATTTGGTTAACCTGACATAGTAAATAATACATAATGTAGCTTACATACTAAATGGCAATAGTTCAAATGCCGTAGTAATTAATAACTGTAGCCCCGCGACGTTGTAAATGCTATTTTGGACCGCTTGAATAAGGAAAATATATTAAATATTTTTTTCCGTCGGTGCAGACATCTACTTTTGTGATTGAGATACTACAGAATGACGTTATAAGCCGCAAACGTTGGTTTTGCAGTGATTTAACCATTCCCGAGAAGCAACTTGCAAAATTTCAGTACACGATTTTTACATTGTGCTATTTGGTTAACCTGACATAGTAAATAATACATAATGTAGCTTACATACTAAATGGCAATAGTTCAAATGCCGTAGTAATTAATAACTGTAGCCCCGCGACGTTGTAAATGCTATTTTGGACCGCTTGAATAAGGAAAATATATTAAATATTTTTTTCCGTTGGTGCAGACATCTACTTTTGTGATTGAGATACTACAGAATGACGTTATAAGCCGCAAACGTTGGTTTTGCAGTGATTTAACCATTCCCGAGAAGCAACTTGCAAAATTTCAGTACACGATTTTTACATTGTGCTATTTGGTTAACCTGACATAGTAAATAATACATAATGTAGCTTACATACTAAATGGCAATAGTTCAAATGCCGTAGTAATTAATAACTGTAGCCCCGCGACGTTGTAAATGCTATTGGGGGCCGCTTGAATAAGGAAAATATATTAAATATTTTTTTCCGTTGGTGCAGACATCTACTTTTGTGATTGAGATACTACAGAATGACGTTATAAGCCGCAAACGTTGGTTTTGCAGTGATTTAACCATTCCCGAGAAGCAACTTGCAAAATTTCAGTACACGATTTTTACATTGTGCTATTTGGTTAACCTGACATAGTAAATAATACATAATGTAGCTTACATACTAAATGGCAATAGTTCAAATGCCGTAGTAATTAATAACTGTAGCCCCGCGACGTTGTAAATGCTATTTTGGACCGCTTGAATAAGGAAAATATATTAAATATTTTTTTCCGTCGGTGCAGACATCTACTTTTGTGATTGAGATACTACAGAATGACGTTATAAGCCGCAAACGTTGGTTTTGCAGTGATTTAACCATTCCCGAGAAGCAACTTGCAAAATTTCAGTACACGATTTTTACATTGTGCTATTTGGTTAACCTGACATAGTAAATAATACATAATGTAGCTTACATACTAAATGGCAATAGTTCAAATGCCGTAGTAATTAATAACTGTAGCCCCGCGACGTTGTAAATGCTATTTTGGACCGCTTGAATAAGGAAAATATATTAAATATTTTTTTCCGTTGGTGCAGACATCTACTTTTGTGATTGAGATACTACAGAATGACGTTATAAGCCGCAAACGTTGGTTTTGCAGTGATTTAACCATTCCCGAGAAGCAACTTGCAAAATTTCAGTACACGATTTTTACATTGTGCTATTTGGTTAACCTGACATAGTAAATAATACATAATGTAGCTTACATACTAAATGGCAATAGTTCAAATGCCGTAGTAATTAATAACTGTAGCCCCGCGACGTTGTAAATGCTATTTTGGACCGCTTGAATAAGGAAAATATATTAAATATTTTTTTCCGTCGGTGCAGACATCTACTTTTGTGATTGAGATACTACAGAATGACGTTATAAGCCGCAAACGTTGGTTTTGCAGTGATTTAACCATTCCCGAGAAGCAACTTGCAAAATTTCAGTACACGATTTTTACATTGTGCTATTTGGTTAACCTGACATAGTAAATAATACATAATGTAGCTTACATACTAAATGGCAATAGTTCAAATGCCGTAGTAATTAATAACTGTAGCCCCGCGACGTTGTAAATGCTATTTTGGACCGCTTGAATAAGGAAAATATATTAAATATTTTTTTCCGTTGGTGCAGACATCTACTTTTGTGATTGAGATACTACAGAATGACGTTATAAGCCGCAAACGTTGGTTTTGCAGTGATTTAACCATTCCCGAGAAGCAACTTGCAAAATTTCAGTACACGATTTTTACATTGTGCTATTTGGTTAACCTGACATAGTAAATAATACATAATGTAGCTTACATACTAAATGGCAATAGTTCAAATGCCGTAGTAATTAATAACTGTAGCCCCGCGACGTTGTAAATGCTATTTTGGACCGCTTGAATAAGGAAAATATATTAAATATTTTTTTCCGTTGGTGCAGACATCTACTTTTGTGATTGAGATACTACAGAATGACGTTATAAGCCGCAAACGTTGGTTTTGCAGTGATTTAACCATTCCCGAGAAGCAACTTGCAAAATTTCAGTACACGATTTTTACATTGTGCTATTTGGTTAACCTGACATAGTAAATAATACATAATGTAGCTTACATACTAAATGGCAATAGTTCAAATGCCGTAGTAATTAATAACTGTAGCCCCGCGACGTTGTAAATGCTATTGGAGGCCGCTTGAATAAAGAAAATATATTAAATATTTTTTTCCGTCGGTGCAGACATCTACTTTTGTGGTTGAGATACTACAGAATGACGTTATAAGCCGCAAACGTTGGTTTTGCAGTGATTTAACTATTCCCGAGCAGCAACTTGCAAAATTACAGTACACGATTTTTACATTGTGCTATTTGGTTAACCTGACATAGTAAATAATACATAATGTAGCTTACATACTAAATGGCAATAGTTCAAATGCCGTAGTAATTAATAACTGTAGCCCCGCGACGTTGTAAATGCTATTGGGGGCCGCTTGAATAAGGAAAATATATTAAATATTTTTTTCCGTTGGTGCAGACATCTACTTTTGTGATTGAGATACTACAGAATGACGTTATAAGCCGCAAACGTTGGTTTTGCAGTGATTTAACCATTCCCGAGAAGCAACTTGCAAAATTTCAGTACACGATTTTTACATTGTGCTATTTGGTTAACCTGACATAGTAAATAATACATAATGTAGCTTACATACTAAATGGCAATAGTTCAAATGCCGTAGTAATTAATAACTGTAGCCCCGCGACGTTGTAAATGCTATTTTGGACCGCTTGAATAAGGAAAATATATTAAATATTTTTTTCCGTCGGTGCAGACATCTACTTTTGTGATTGAGATACTACAGAATGACGTTATAAGCCGCAAACGTTGGTTTTGCAGTGATTTAACCATTCCCGAGAAGCAACTTGCAAAATTTCAGTACACGATTTTTACATTGTGCTATTTGGTTAACCTGACATAGTAAATAATACATAATGTAGCTTACATACTAAATGGCAATAGTTCAAATGCCGTAGTAATTAATAACTGTAGCCCCGCGACGTTGTAAATGCTATTTTGGACCGCTTGAATAAGGAAAATATATTAAATATTTTTTTCCGTTGGTGCAGACATCTACTTTTGTGATTGAGATACTACAGAATGACGTTATAAGCCGCAAACGTTGGTTTTGCAGTGATTTAACCATTCCCGAGAAGCAACTTGCAAAATTTCAGTACACGATTTTTACATTGTGCTATTTGGTTAACCTGACATAGTAAATAATACATAATGTAGCTTACATACTAAATGGCAATAGTTCAAATGCCGTAGTAATTAATAACTGTAGCCCCGCGACGTTGTAAATGCTATTTTGGACCGCTTGAATAAGGAAAATATATTAAATATTTTTTTCCGTCGGTGCAGACATCTACTTTTGTGATTGAGATACTACAGAATGACGTTATAAGCCGCAAACGTTGGTTTTGCAGTGATTTAACCATTCCCGAGAAGCAACTTGCAAAATTTCAGTACACGATTTTTACATTGTGCTATTTGGTTAACCTGACATAGTAAATAATACATAATGTAGCTTACATACTAAATGGCAATAGTTCAAATGCCGTAGTAATTAATAACTGTAGCCCCGCGACGTTGTAAATGCTATTTTGGACCGCTTGAATAAGGAAAATATATTAAATATTTTTTTCCGTTGGTGCAGACATCTACTTTTGTGATTGAGATACTACAGAATGACGTTATAAGCCGCAAACGTTGGTTTTGCAGTGATTTAACCATTCCCGAGAAGCAACTTGCAAAATTTCAGTACACGATTTTTACATTGTGCTATTTGGTTAACCTGACATAGTAAATAATACATAATGTAGCTTACATACTAAATGGCAATAGTTCAAATGCCGTAGTAATTAATAACTGTAGCCCCGCGACGTTGTAAATGCTATTTTGGACCGCTTGAATAAGGAAAATATATTAAATATTTTTTTCCGTCGGTGCAGACATCTACTTTTGTGATTGAGATACTACAGAATGACGTTATAAGCCGCAAACGTTGGTTTTGCAGTGATTTAACCATTCCCGAGAAGCAACTTGCAAAATTTCAGTACACGATTTTTACATTGTGCTATTTGGTTAACCTGACATAGTAAATAATACATAATGTAGCTTACATACTAAATGGCAATAGTTCAAATGCCGTAGTAATTAATAACTGTAGCCCCGCGACGTTGTAAATGCTATTGGGGACCGCTTGAATAATGAAAATATATTAAATAATTTTTTCCGTCGGTGGAGACCTCTACTTTTCTGATTGATTTACTACAGAATGACGTTATAAGTCGCAAACGTTCGTTCTGCAGCGATTTAACTATTCCCGAGAAGCAACTTGCATAATTACAGAAACGATTTTCTCACTGCGCTATTTAGTTAACCTGACAGAGTAAATAATACATCATGTAGCTTGCATACTAAATGGGAATAGTTCAAATGCCATAGTTTTTAATAACTGTAGCCCCGCGAAGTTATAAGTGCTATTGGGGCTGCTTGAATATAAAAAATGTATTAAATAAATTTTTCCGTCGGTGCAGACATCTACCTTTCTGATTGAGATACTACAGAAAAACGTTTTAAGTCGCAAATTTTCGTTTTGCAGCGATTTGACCATTCCCGTGATGCAACTAGCACAATTTCAGTACACGATCTTTACATTGTGCTATTTGGTTAACCTGACATAGTAAATAATACATAATGTAGCTTATATACTAAATGACAATAGTTTAAATGCCGTAGTAATTAATAACTGTAGAACCGCGACGTTATGAATGCTATTGGGGACCGCTTGAATAAGGAAAATATATTAAATATTTTTTTCCGTCCGTGCAGACATCTACTTTTGTGATTGAGATACTACAGAATGACGTTATAAGCCGCAAACGTTGGTTTTGCAGTGATTTAACCATTCTCGAGAAGCAACTTGCAAAATTTCAGTACACGATTTTTACATTGTGCTATTTGGTTAACCTGACATAGTAAATAATACATAATGTAGCTTACATACTAAATTGAAATAGTTCAAATGCCGTAGTAATTAATAACTGTAGCCCCGCTACGTTGTAAATGCTATTGGGGACCGCTTGAATAAGGAAAATATATTAAATATTTTTTTCCGTCGGTGCAGACATCTACTTTTGTGATTGAGATACTACAGAATGACGTTATAAGCCGCAAACGTTGGTTTTGCAGTGATTTAACCATTCCCGAGAAGCAACTTGCAAAATTTCAGTACACGATTTTTACATTGTGCTATTTGGTTAACCTGACATAGTAAATAATACATAATGTAGCTTACATACTAAATGGCAATAGTTCAAATGCCGTAGTAATTAATAACTGTAGCCCCGCGACGTTGTAAATGCTATTAGGGGCCGCTTGAATAAGAAAAATATATTAAATATTTTTTTCCGTCGGTGCAGACATCTACTTTTGTGATTGAGATACTACAGAATGACGTTATAAGCCGCAAACGTTGGTTTTGCAGTGATTTAACCATTCCCGAGAAGCAACTTGCAAAATGACAGTACACGATTTTTACATTGTGCTATTTGGTTAACCTGACATAGTAAATAATACATAATGTAGCTTACATACTAAATGGCAATAGTTCAAATGCCGTAGTAATTAATAACAGTAGCCCCGCGACGTTGTAAATGCTATTTTGGACCGCTTGAATAAGGAAAATATATTAAATATTTTTTTCCGTCGGTGCAGACATCTACTTTTGTGATTGAGTTACTACAGAATGACGTTATAAGCCGCAAACGTTGGTTTTGCAGTGATTTAACCATTCCCGAGAAGCAACTTGCAAAATTTCAGTACACGATTTTTACATTGTGCTATTTGGTTAACCTGACATAGTAAATAATACATAATCTAGCTTACATACTAAATGGCAATAGTTCAAATGCCGTAGTAATTAATAACTGTAGCCCCGCGACGTTGTACATGCTATTGGGGACCGCTTGAATAATGAAAATATATTAAATAATTTTTTCCGTCGGTGGAGACCTCTACTTTTCTGATTGATTTACTACAGAATGACGTTATAAGTCGCAAACGTTCGTTCTGCAGCGATTTAACTATTCCCGAGAAGCAACTTGCATAATTTCAGAAACGATTTTCTCACTGCGCTATTTGGTTAACCTGACAGAGTAAATAATACATCATGTAGCTTGCATACTAAATGGCAATAGTTCAAATGCCATAGTTTTTAATAACTGTAGCCCCGCGAAGTTATAAGTGCTATTGGGGCTGCTTGAATATAAAAAATGTATTAAATAAATTTTTCCGTCGGTGCAGACATCTACCTTTCTGATTGAGATACTACAGAAAAACGTTTTAAGTCGCAAATTTTCGTTTTGCAGCGATTTGACCATTCCCGTGAAGCAACTAGCACAATTTCAGTACACGATTTTTACATTGTGCTATTTGGTTAACCTGACATAGTAAATAATACATAATGTAGCTTATATACTAAATGACAATAGTTTAAATGCCGTAGTAATTAATAACTGTAGAACCGCGACGTTATGAATGCTATTGGGGACCGCTTGAATAAGGAAAATATATTAAATATTTTTTTCCGTCGGTGCAGACATCTACTTTTGTGATTGAGATACTACAGAATGACGTTATAAGCCGCAAACGTTGGTTTTGCAGTGATTTAACCATTCTCGAGAAGCAACTTGCAAAATTTCAGTACACGATTTTTACATTGTGCTATTTGGTTAACCTGACATAGTAAATAATACATAATGTAGCTTACATACTAAATGGAAATAGTTCAAATGCCGTAGTAATTAATAACTGTAGCCCCGCTACGTTGTAAATGCTATTGGGGACCGCTTGAATATGGAAAATATATTAAATATTTTTTTCCGTCGGTGCAGACATCAACTTTTGTGATTGAGATACTACAGAATGACGTTATAAGCCGCAAACGTTGGTTTTGCAGTGATTTAACCATTCCCGAGAAGCAACTTGCAAAATTTCAGTACACGATTTTTACATTGTGCTATTTGGTTAACCTGACATAGTAAATAATACATAATGTAGCTTACATACTAAATGGCAATAGTTCAAATGCCGTAGTAATTAATAACTGTAGCCCCGCGACGTTGTAAATGCTATTGGGGACCGCTTGAATAAGGAAAATATATTAAATATTTTTTTCCGTCGGTGCAGACATCTACTTTTGTGATTGAGATACTACAGAATGACGTTATAAGCCCAAACGTTGGTTTTGCAGTGATTTAACCATTCCCGAGAAGCAACTTGCAAAATTTCAGTACACGATTTTTACATTGTGCTATTTGGTTAACCTGACATAGTAAATAATACATAATGTAGCTTACATACTAAATGGCAATAGTTCAAATGCCGTAGTAATTAATAACTGTAGCCCCGCGACGTTGTAAATGCTATTGGGGACCGCTTGAATAAGGAAAATATATTAAATATTTTTTTCCGTCGGTGCAGACATCTACTTTTCTGATTGAGATACTACAGAAAGACGTTTTAAGTCGCAAACATTCGTTTTGCAGCGATTTGACCATTCCGGAGAAGTAACTAGCATAATATCAGTACACGCTCTTCACATTGTGCTATTTGGTTAACCTGACATAGTAAATAATACATAATGTATCTTACATACTAAATGGCAATAGTTTAAATGCCGTAGTAATTAATAACTGTAGCCCCCCGACGTTATAAGTGCTATTGAGGACCGCTTGAATAATGAAAATATATAAAATAATTTTTTCCGTCGGTGCAGACATCTACATTTCTGATTGATATACTACGGGATGACGTTATAAGCCGCAAACGATGGTTTTGCAGCGATTTTACCATTCCCGAGAAGCAACTTGCATAATTTCAATACACGATTTTTACATTGTGCTAATTGGATAATCTGACAGAGTAAATAATACATAATGTAGCTTGCATCATAACTGGCAATAGTTGAAATTCCATAGTTTTTAATAACGGTTGCCCAGCGACATTATAAGTGCTATTGGGAACCGCTTGAATAATGAAAATATATTAAATAATTTTTTCCGTCGGTGCAGACATCTTCCTTTCTGATTGAGATACTGCAATATGACGTTACAAATCGCAAACGTTCGCTTTGCAGCGATTTAACCATTCCGAGAAGCAGCTTGAATAATTTCAATACACGCTCTTCACATTGTGCTATTCGGTTAACCTGACATAGTAAATAATACATAATGTATCTTACATACTAAATGGCAATAGTTTAAATGCCGTAGTAATTAATAACTGTAGCCCCGCGACATTGTAAGTGCTATTGGCGACCGCTTGAGTAATAAAAATATATTAAATATTTTTTTCCGTCGGTGCAGACATCTACTTTTCTGATTGAGATACTACAGGATGACGTTATAAGCCGCAAACGTTGATTTTGCAGCGATTTAACCATTCCCGAGAAGCAACATGCATAATTTCAATACACGCTCTTCACATTGTGCTATTTGGTTAACCTGACATAGTAAATAATACATAATGTATCTTACATACTGAATGGCAATAGTTTAAATGCCGTAGTAATTAATAACTGTAGCCCCGCGACATTGTAAGTGCTATTGGCGACCGCTTGAGTAATAAAAATATATTAAATATTTTTTTCCGTCGGTGCAGACATCTACTTTTCTGATTGAGATACTACAGGATGACGTTATAAGCCGCAAACGTTGGTTTTGCAGCGATTTAACCATTCCCGAGAAGCAACATGCATAATTTCAATACACGCTCTTCACATTGTGCTATTATGTTAACCTGACATAGTAAATAATACATAAAGTATCTTACATACTAAATGGCAATAGTTTAAATGCCGTAGTAATTAATAACTGTAGCCCCGCGACATTGTAAGTGCTATTGGCGACCGCTTGAGTAATAAAAATATATTAAATATTTTTTTCCGTCGGTGCAGACATCTACTTTTCTGATTGAGATACTACAGAATGACGTTATAAGCCGCAAACGTTGGTTTTGCGGTGATTTAACCATTCCGAGAAGCAACTTGCAAAATTTCAGTTCACGATTTTTACATTGTGCTATTTGGTTAACCTGACATAGTAAATAATACATAATGTAGCTTACATACTAAATGGCAATAGTTCAAATGCCGTAGTAATTAATAACTGTAGCCCCGCGACGTTGTAAATGCTATTGGGGACCGCTTGAATAAGGAAAATATATTAAATATTTTTTTCCGTCGGTGCAGACATCAACTTTTGTGATTGAGATACTACAGAATGACGTTATAAGCCGCAAACGTTGGTTTTGCAGTGATTTAACCATTCCCGAGAAGCAACTTGCAAAATTTCAGTACACGATTTTTACATTGTGCTATTTGGTTAACCTGACATAGTAAATAATACATAATGTAGCTTACATACTAAATGGCAATAGTTCAAATGCCGTAGTAATTAATAACTGTAGCCCCGCGACGTTGTAAATGCTATTGGAGGCCGCTTGAATAAAGAAAATATATTAAATATTTTTTTCCGTCGGTGCAGACATCTACTTTTGTGATTGAGATACTACAGAATGACGTTATAAGCCGCAAACGTTGGTTTTGCAGTGATTTAACTATTCCCGAGCAGCAACTTGCAAAATTACAGTACACGATTTTTACATTGTGCTATTTGGTTAACCTGACATAGTAAATAATACATAATGTAGCTTACATACTAAATGGCAATAGTTCAAATGCCGTAGTAATTAATAACTGTAGCCCCGCGACGTTGTAAATGCTATTGGGGGCCGCTTGAATAAGGAAAATATATTAAATATTTTTTTCCGTTGGTGCAGACATCTACTTTTGTGATTGAGATACTACAGAATGACGTTATAAGCCGCAAACGTTGGTTTTGCAGTGATTTAACCATTCCCGAGAAGCAACTTGCAAAATTTCAGTACACGATTTTTACATTGTGCTATTTGGTTAACCTGACATAGTAAATAATACATAATGTAGCTTACATACTAAATGGCAATAGTTCAAATGCCGTAGTAATTAATAACTGTAGCCCCGCGACGTTGTAAATGCTATTTTGGACCGCTTGAATAAGGAAAATATATTAAATATTTTTTTCCGTCGGTGCAGACATCTACTTTTGTGATTGAGATACTACAGAATGACGTTATAAGCCGCAAACGTTGGTTTTGCAGTGATTTAACCATTCCCGAGAAGCAACTTGCAAAATTTCAGTACACGATTTTTACATTGTGCTATTTGGTTAACCTGACATAGTAAATAATACATAATGTAGCTTACATACTAAATGGCAATAGTTCAAATGCCGTAGTAATTAATAACTGTAGCCCCGCGACGTTGTAAATGCTATTTTGGACCGCTTGAATAAGGAAAATATATTAAATATTTTTTTCCGTTGGTGCAGACATCTACTTTTGTGATTGAGATACTACAGAATGACGTTATAAGCCGCAAACGTTGGTTTTGCAGTGATTTAACCATTCCCGAGAAGCAACTTGCAAAATTTCAGTACACGATTTTTACATTGTGCTATTTGGTTAACCTGACATAGTAAATAATACATAATGTAGCTTACATACTAAATGGCAATAGTTCAAATGCCGTAGTAATTAATAACTGTAGCCCCGCGACGTTGTAAATGCTATTTTGGACCGCTTGAATAAGGAAAATATATTAAATATTTTTTTCCGTCGGTGCAGACATCTACTTTTGTGATTGAGATACTACAGAATGACGTTATAAGCCGCAAACGTTGGTTTTGCAGTGATTTAACCATTCCCGAGAAGCAACTTGCAAAATTTCAGTACACGATTTTTACATTGTGCTATTTGGTTAACCTGACATAGTAAATAATACATAATGTAGCTTACATACTAAATGGCAATAGTTCAAATGCCGTAGTAATTAATAACTGTAGCCCCGCGACGTTGTAAATGCTATTTTGGACCGCTTGAATAAGGAAAATATATTAAATATTTTTTTCCGTTGGTGCAGACATCTACTTTTGTGATTGAGTACTACAGAATGACGTTATAAGCCGCAAACGTTGGTTTTGCAGTGATTTAACCATTCCCGAGAAGCAACTTGCAAAATTTCAGTACACGATTTTTACATTGTGCTATTTGGTTAACCTGACATAGTAAATAATACATAATGTAGCTTACATACTAAATGGCAATAGTTCAAATGCCGTAGTAATTAATAACTGTAGCCCCGCGACGTTGTAAATGCTATTTTGGACCGCTTGAATAAGGAAAATATATTAAATATTTTTTTCCGTCGGTGCAGACATCTACTTTTGTGATTGAGATACTACAGAATGACGTTATAAGCCGCAAACGTTGGTTTTGCAGTGATTTAACCATTCCCGAGAAGCAACTTGCAAAATTTCAGTACACGATTTTTACATTGTGCTATTTGGTTAACCTGACATAGTAAATAATACATAATGTAGCTTACATACTAAATGGCAATAGTTCAAATGCCGTAGTAATTAATAACTGTAGCCCCGCGACGTTGTAAATGCTATTGGGGACCGCTTGAATAATGAAAATATATTAAATAATTTTTTCCGTCGGTGGAGACCTCTACTTTTCTGATTGATTTACTACAGAATGACGTTATAAGTCGCAAACGTTCGTTCTGCAGCGATTTAACTATTCCCGAGAAGCAACTTGCATAATTACAGAAACGATTTTCTCACTGCGCTATTTAGTTAACCTGACAGAGTAAATAATACATCATGTAGCTTGCATACTAAATGGGAATAGTTCAAATGCCATAGTTTTTAATAACTGTAGCCCCGCGAAGTTATAAGTGCTATTGGGGCTGCTTGAATATAAAAAATGTATTAAATAAATTTTTCCGTCGGTGCAGACATCTACCTTTCTGATTGAGATACTACAGAAAAACGTTTTAAGTCGCAAATTTTCGTTTTGCAGCGATTTGACCATTCCCGTGAAGCAACTAGCACAATTTCAGTACACGATCTTTACATTGTGCTATTTGGTTAACCTGACATAGTAAATAATACATAATGTAGCTTATATACTAAATGACAATAGTTTAAATGCCGTAGTAATTAATAACTGTAGAACCGCGACGTTATGAATGCTATTGGGGACCGCTTGAATAAGGAAAATATATTAAATATTTTTTTCCGTCCGTGCAGACATCTACTTTTGTGATTGAGATACTACAGAATGACGTTATAAGCCGCAAACGTTGGTTTTGCAGTGATTTAACCATTCTCGAGAAGCAACTTGCAAAATTTCAGTACACGATTTTTACATTGTGCTATTTGGTTAACCTGACATAGTAAATAATACATAATGTAGCTTACATACTAAATTGAAATAGTTCAAATGCCGTAGTAATTAATAACTGTAGCCCCGCTACGTTGTAAATGCTATTGGGGACCGCTTGAATAAGGAAAATATATTAAATATTTTTTTCCGTCGGTGCAGACATCTACTTTTGTGATTGAGATACTACAGAATGACGTTATAAGCCGCAAACGTTGGTTTTGCAGTGATTTAACCATTCCCGAGAAGCAACTTGCAAAATTTCAGTACACGATTTTTACATTGTGCTATTTGGTTAACCTGACATAGTAAATAATACATAATGTAGCTTACATACTAAATGGCAATAGTTCAAATGCCGTAGTAATTAATAACTGTAGAACCGCGACGTTATGAATGCTATTGGGGACCGCTTGAATAAGGAAAATATATTAAATATTTTTTTCCGTCCGTGCAGACATCTACTTTTGTGATTGAGATACTACAGAATGACGTTATAAGCCGCAAACGTTGGTTTTGCAGTGATTTAACCATTCTCGAGAAGCAACTTGCAAAATTTCAGTACACGATTTTTACATTGTGCTATTTGGTTAACCTGACATAGTAAATAATACATAATGTAGCTTACATACTAAATTGAAATAGTTCAAATGCCGTAGTAATTAATAACTGTAGAACCGCGACGTTATGAATGCTATTGGGGACCGCTTGAATAAGGAAAATATATTAAATATTTTTTTCCGTCCGTGCAGACATCTACTTTTGTGATTGAGATACTACAGAATGACGTTATAAGCCGCAAACGTTGGTTTTGCAGTGATTTAACCATTCTCGAGAAGCAACTTGCAAAATTTCAGTACACGATTTTTACATTGTGCTATTTGGTTAACCTGACATAGTAAATAATACATAATGTAGCTTACATACTAAATTGAAATAGTTCAAATGCCGTAGTAATTAATAACTGTAGCCCCGCTACGTTGTAAATGCTATTGGGGACCGCTTGAATAAGGAAAATATATTAAATATTTTTTTCCGTCGGTGCAGACATCTACTTTTGTGATTGAGATACTACAGAATGACGTTATAAGCCGCAAACGTTGGTTTTGCAGTGATTTAACCATTCCCGAGAAGCAACTTGCAAAATTTCAGTACACGATTTTTACATTGTGCTATTTGGTTAACCTGACATAGTAAATAATACATAATGTAGCTTACATACTAAATGGCAATAGTTCAAATGCCGTAGTAATTAATAACTGTAGCCCCGCGACATTGTAAATGCTATTAGGGGCCGCTTGAATAAGAAAAATATATTAAATATTTTTTTCCGTCGGTGCAGACATCTACTTTTGTGATTGAGATACTACAGAATGACGTTATAAGCCGCAAACGTTGGTTTTGCAGTGATTTAACCATTCCCGAGAAGCAACTTGCAAAATTTCAGTACACGATTTTTACATTGTGCTATTTGGTTAACCTGACATAGTAAATAATACATAATGTAGCTTACATACTAAATGGCAATAGTTCAAATGCCGTAGTAATTAATAACAGTAGCCCCGCGACGTTGTAAATGCTATTTTGGACCGCTTGAATAAGGAAAATATATTAAATATTTTTTTCCGTCGGTGCAGACATCTACTTTTGTGATTGAGATACTACAGAATGACGTTATAAGCCGCAAACGTTGGTTTTGCAGTGATTTAACCATTCTCGAGAAGCAACTTGCAAAATTTCAGTACACGATTTTTACATTGTGCTATTTGGTTAACCTGACATAGTAAATAATACATAATGTAGCTTACATACTAAATGGAAATAGTTCAAATGCCGTAGTAATTAATAACTGTAGCCCCGCTACGTTGTAAATGCTATTGGGGACCGCTTGAATATGGAAAATATATTAAATATTTTTTTCCGTCGGTGCAGACATCAACTTTTGTGATTGAGATACTACAGAATGACGTTATAAGCCGCAAACGTTGGTTTTGCAGTGATTTAACCATTCCCGAGAAGCAACTTGCAAAATTTCAGTACACGATTTTTACATTGTGCTATTTGGTTAACCTGACATAGTAAATAATACATAATGTAGCTTACATACTAAATGGCAATAGTTCAAATGCCGTAGTAATTAATAACTGTAGCCCCGCGACGTTGTAAATGCTATTGGGGACCGCTTGAATAAGGAAAATATATTAAATATTTTTTTCCGTCGGTGCAGACATCTACTTTTGTGATTGAGATACTACAGAATGACGTTATAAGCCCAAACGTTGGTTTTGCAGTGATTTAACCATTCCCGAGAAGCAACTTGCAAAATTTCAGTACACGATTTTTACATTGTGCTATTTGGTTAACCTGACATAGTAAATAATACATAATGTAGCTTACATACTAAATGGCAATAGTTCAAATGCCGTAGTAATTAATAACTGTAGCCCCGCGACGTTGTAAATGCTATTGGGGACCGCTTGAATAAGGAAAATATATTAGATATTTTTTTCCGTCGGTGCAGACATCTACTTTTCTGATTGAGATACTACAGAAAGACGTTTTAAGTCGCAAACATTCGTTTTGCAGCGATTTGACCATTCCGGAGAAGTAACTAGCATAATATCAGTACACGCTCTTCACATTGTGCTATTTGGTTAACCTGACATAGTAAATAATACATAATGTATCTTACATACTAAATGGCAATAGTTTAAATGCCGTAGTAATTAATAACTGTAGCCCCCCGACGTTATAAGTGCTATTGAGGACCGCTTGAATAATGAAAATATATAAAATAATTTTTTCCGTCGGTGCAGACATCTACATTTCTGATTGATATACTACGGGATGACGTTATAAGCCGCAAACGATGGTTTTGCAGCGATTTTACCATTCCCGAGAAGCAACTTGCATAATTTCAATACACGATTTTTACATTGTGCTAATTGGATAATCTGACAGAGTAAATAATACATAATGTAGCTTGCATCATAACTGGCAATAGTTGAAATTCCATAGTTTTTAATAACGGTTGCCCAGCGACATTATAAGTGCTATTGGGAACCGCTTGAATAATGAAAATATATTAAATAATTTTTTCCGTCGGTGCAGACATCTTCCTTTCTGATTGAGATACTGCAATATGACGTTACAAATCGCAAACGTTCGCTTTGCAGCGATTTAACCATTCCCGAGAAGCAGCTTGAATAATTTCAATACACGCTCTTCACATTGTGCTATTCGGTTAACCTGACATAGTAAATAATACATAATGTATCTTACATACTAAATGGCAATAGTTTAAATGCCGTAGTAATTAATAACTGTAGCCCCGCGACATTGTAAGTGCTATTGGCGACCGCTTGAGTAATAAAAATATATTAAATATTTTTTTCCGTCGGTGCAGACATCTACTTTTCTGATTGAGATACTACAGGATGACGTTATAAGCCGCAAACGTTGATTTTGCAGCGATTTAACCATTCCCGAGAAGCAACATGCATAATTTCAATACACGCTCTTCACATTGTGCTATTTGGTTAACCTGACATAGTAAATAATACATAATGTATCTTACATACTGAATGGCAATAGTTTAAATGCCGTAGTAATTAATAACTGTAGCCCCGCGACATTGTAAGTGCTATTGGCGACCGCTTGAGTAATAAAAATATATTAAATATTTTTTTCCGTCGGTGCAGACATCTACTTTTCTGATTGAGATACTACAGGATGACGTTATAAGCCGCAAACGTTGGTTTTGCAGCGATTTAACCATTCCCGAGAAGCAACATGCATAATTTCAATACACGCTCTTCACATTGTGCTATTATGTTAACCTGACATAGTAAATAATACATAAAGTATCTTACATACTAAATGGCAATAGTTTAAATGCCGTAGTAATTAATAACTGTAGCCCCGCGACATTGTAAGTGCTATTGGCGACCGCTTGAGTAATAAAAATATATTAAATATTTTTTTCCGTCGGTGCAGACATCTACTTTTCTGATTGAGATACTACAGAATGACGTTATAAGCCGCAAACGTTGGTTTTGCGGTGATTTAACCATTCCGAGAAGCAACTTGCAAAATTTCAGTTCACGATTTTTACATTGTGCTATTTGGTTAACCTGACATAGTAAATAATACATAATGTAGCTTACATACTAAATGGCAATAGTTCAAATGCCGTAGTAATTAATAACTGTAGCCCCGCGACGTTGTAAATGCTATTGGGGACCGCTTGAATAAGGAAAATATATTAAATATTTTTTTCCGTCGGTGCAGACATCAACTTTTGTGATTGAGATACTACAGAATGACGTTATAAGCCGCAAACGTTGGTTTTGCAGTGATTTAACCATTCCCGAGAAGCAACTTGCAAAATTTCAGTACACGATTTTTACATTGTGCTATTTGGTTAACCTGACATAGTAAATAATACATAATGTAGCTTACATACTAAATGGCAATAGTTCAAATGCCGTAGTAATTAATAACTGTAGCCCCGCGACGTTGTAAATGCTATTGGAGGCCGCTTGAATAAAGAAAATATATTAAATATTTTTTTCCGTCGGTGCAGACATCTACTTTTGTGATTGAGATACTACAGAATGACGTTATAAGCCGCAAACGTTGGTTTTGCAGTGATTTAACTATTCCCGAGCAGCAACTTGCAAAATTACAGTACACGATTTTTACATTGTGCTATTTGGTTAACCTGACATAGTAAATAATACATAATGTAGCTTACATACTAAATGGCAATAGTTCAAATGCCGTAGTAATTAATAACTGTAGCCCCGCGACGTTGTAAATGCTATTGGGGGCCGCTTGAATAAGGAAAATATATTAAATATTTTTTTCCGTTGGTGCAGACATCTACTTTTGTGATTGAGATACTACAGAATGACGTTATAAGCCGCAAACGTTGGTTTTGCAGTGATTTAACCATTCCCGAGAAGCAACTTGCAAAATTTCAGTACACGATTTTTACATTGTGCTATTTGGTTAACCTGACATAGTAAATAATACATAATGTAGCTTACATACTAAATGGCAATAGTTCAAATGCCGTAGTAATTAATAACTGTAGCCCCGCGACGTTGTAAATGCTATTTTGGACCGCTTGAATAAGGAAAATATATTAAATATTTTTTTCCGTCGGTGCAGACATCTACTTTTGTGATTGAGATACTACAGAATGACGTTATAAGCCGCAAACGTTGGTTTTGCAGTGATTTAACCATTCCCGAGAAGCAACTTGCAAAATTTCAGTACACGATTTTTACATTGTGCTATTTGGTTAACCTGACATAGTAAATAATACATAATGTAGCTTACATACTAAATGGCAATAGTTCAAATGCCGTAGTAATTAATAACTGTAGCCCCGCGACGTTGTAAATGCTATTTTGGACCGCTTGAATAAGGAAAATATATTAAATATTTTTTTCCGTTGGTGCAGACATCTACTTTTGTGATTGAGATACTACAGAATGACGTTATAAGCCGCAAACGTTGGTTTTGCAGTGATTTAACCATTCCCGAGAAGCAACTTGCAAAATTTCAGTACACGATTTTTACATTGTGCTATTTGGTTAACCTGACATAGTAAATAATACATAATGTAGCTTACATACTAAATGGCAATAGTTCAAATGCCGTAGTAATTAATAACTGTAGCCCCGCGACGTTGTAAATGCTATTTTGGACCGCTTGAATAAGGAAAATATATTAAATATTTTTTTCCGTCGGTGCAGACATCTACTTTTGTGATTGAGATACTACAGAATGACGTTATAAGCCGCAAACGTTGGTTTTGCAGTGATTTAACCATTCCCGAGAAGCAACTTGCAAAATTTCAGTACACGATTTTTACATTGTGCTATTTGGTTAACCTGACATAGTAAATAATACATAATGTAGCTTACATACTAAATGGCAATAGTTCAAATGCCGTAGTAATTAATAACTGTAGCCCCGCGACGTTGTAAATGCTATTTTGGACCGCTTGAATAAGGAAAATATATTAAATATTTTTTTCCGTTGGTGCAGACATCTACTTTTGTGATTGAGTACTACAGAATGACGTTATAAGCCGCAAACGTTGGTTTTGCAGTGATTTAACCATTCCCGAGAAGCAACTTGCAAAATTTCAGTACACGATTTTTACATTGTGCTATTTGGTTAACCTGACATAGTAAATAATACATAATGTAGCTTACATACTAAATGGCAATAGTTCAAATGCCGTAGTAATTAATAACTGTAGCCCCGCGACGTTGTAAATGCTATTTTGGACCGCTTGAATAAGGAAAATATATTAAATATTTTTTTCCGTCGGTGCAGACATCTACTTTTGTGATTGAGATACTACAGAATGACGTTATAAGCCGCAAACGTTGGTTTTGCAGTGATTTAACCATTCCCGAGAAGCAACTTGCAAAATTTCAGTACACGATTTTTACATTGTGCTATTTGGTTAACCTGACATAGTAAATAATACATAATGTAGCTTACATACTAAATGGCAATAGTTCAAATGCCGTAGTAATTAATAACTGTAGCCCCGCGACGTTGTAAATGCTATTGGGGACCGCTTGAATAATGAAAATATATTAAATAATTTTTTCCGTCGGTGGAGACCTCTACTTTTCTGATTGATTTACTACAGAATGACGTTATAAGTCGCAAACGTTCGTTCTGCAGCGATTTAACTATTCCCGAGAAGCAACTTGCATAATTACAGAAACGATTTTCTCACTGCGCTATTTAGTTAACCTGACAGAGTAAATAATACATCATGTAGCTTGCATACTAAATGGGAATAGTTCAAATGCCATAGTTTTTAATAACTGTAGCCCCGCGAAGTTATAAGTGCTATTGGGGCTGCTTGAATATAAAAAATGTATTAAATAAATTTTTCCGTCGGTGCAGACATCTACCTTTCTGATTGAGATACTACAGAAAAACGTTTTAAGTCGCAAATTTTCGTTTTGCAGCGATTTGACCATTCCCGTGAAGCAACTAGCACAATTTCAGTACACGATCTTTACATTGTGCTATTTGGTTAACCTGACATAGTAAATAATACATAATGTAGCTTATATACTAAATGACAATAGTTTAAATGCCGTAGTAATTAATAACTGTAGAACCGCGACGTTATGAATGCTATTGGGGACCGCTTGAATAAGGAAAATATATTAAATATTTTTTTCCGTCCGTGCAGACATCTACTTTTGTGATTGAGATACTACAGAATGACGTTATAAGCCGCAAACGTTGGTTTTGCAGTGATTTAACCATTCTCGAGAAGCAACTTGCAAAATTTCAGTACACGATTTTTACATTGTGCTATTTGGTTAACCTGACATAGTAAATAATACATAATGTAGCTTACATACTAAATTGAAATAGTTCAAATGCCGTAGTAATTAATAACTGTAGCCCCGCTACGTTGTAAATGCTATTGGGGACCGCTTGAATAAGGAAAATATATTAAATATTTTTTTCCGTCGGTGCAGACATCTACTTTTGTGATTGAGATACTACAGAATGACGTTATAAGCCGCAAACGTTGGTTTTGCAGTGATTTAACCATTCCCGAGAAGCAACTTGCAAAATTTCAGTACACGATTTTTACATTGTGCTATTTGGTTAACCTGACATAGTAAATAATACATAATGTAGCTTACATACTAAATGGCAATAGTTCAAATGCCGTAGTAATTAATAACTGTAGAACCGCGACGTTATGAATGCTATTGGGGACCGCTTGAATAAGGAAAATATATTAAATATTTTTTTCCGTCCGTGCAGACATCTACTTTTGTGATTGAGATACTACAGAATGACGTTATAAGCCGCAAACGTTGGTTTTGCAGTGATTTAACCATTCTCGAGAAGCAACTTGCAAAATTTCAGTACACGATTTTTACATTGTGCTATTTGGTTAACCTGACATAGTAAATAATACATAATGTAGCTTACATACTAAATTGAAATAGTTCAAATGCCGTAGTAATTAATAACTGTAGAACCGCGACGTTATGAATGCTATTGGGGACCGCTTGAATAAGGAAAATATATTAAATATTTTTTTCCGTCCGTGCAGACATCTACTTTTGTGATTGAGATACTACAGAATGACGTTATAAGCCGCAAACGTTGGTTTTGCAGTGATTTAACCATTCTCGAGAAGCAACTTGCAAAATTTCAGTACACGATTTTTACATTGTGCTATTTGGTTAACCTGACATAGTAAATAATACATAATGTAGCTTACATACTAAATTGAAATAGTTCAAATGCCGTAGTAATTAATAACTGTAGCCCCGCTACGTTGTAAATGCTATTGGGGACCGCTTGAATAAGGAAAATATATTAAATATTTTTTTCCGTCGGTGCAGACATCTACTTTTGTGATTGAGATACTACAGAATGACGTTATAAGCCGCAAACGTTGGTTTTGCAGTGATTTAACCATTCCCGAGAAGCAACTTGCAAAATTTCAGTACACGATTTTTACATTGTGCTATTTGGTTAACCTGACATAGTAAATAATACATAATGTAGCTTACATACTAAATGGCAATAGTTCAAATGCCGTAGTAATTAATAACTGTAGCCCCGCGACATTGTAAATGCTATTAGGGGCCGCTTGAATAAGAAAAATATATTAAATATTTTTTTCCGTCGGTGCAGACATCTACTTTTGTGATTGAGATACTACAGAATGACGTTATAAGCCGCAAACGTTGGTTTTGCAGTGATTTAACCATTCCCGAGAAGCAACTTGCAAAATTTCAGTACACGATTTTTACATTGTGCTATTTGGTTAACCTGACATAGTAAATAATACATAATGTAGCTTACATACTAAATGGCAATAGTTCAAATGCCGTAGTAATTAATAACAGTAGCCCCGCGACGTTGTAAATGCTATTTTGGACCGCTTGAATAAGGAAAATATATTAAATATTTTTTTCCGTCGGTGCAGACATCTACTTTTGTGATTGAGTTACTACAGAATGACGTTATAAGCCGCAAACGTTGGTTTTGCAGTGATTTAACCATTCCCGAGAAGCAACTTGCAAAATTTCAGTACACGATTTTTACATTGTGCTATTTGGTTAACCTGACATAGTAAATAATACATAATCTAGCTTACATACTAAATGGCAATAGTTCAAATGCCGTAGTAATTAATAACTGTAGCCCCGCGACGTTGTACATGCTATTGGGGACCGCTTGAATAATGAAAATATATTAAATAATTTTTTCCGTCGGTGGAGACCTCTACTTTTCTGATTGATTTACTACAGAATGACGTTATAAGTCGCAAACGTTCGTTCTGCAGCGATTTAACTATTCCCGAGAAGCAACTTGCATAATTTCAGAAACGATTTTCTCACTGCGCTATTTGGTTAACCTGACAGAGTAAATAATACATCATGTAGCTTGCATACTAAATGGCAATAGTTCAAATGCCATAGTTTTTAATAACTGTAGCCCCGCGAAGTTATAAGTGCTATTGGGGCTGCTTGAATATAAAAAATGTATTAAATAAATTTTTCCGTCGGTGCAGACATCTACCTTTCTGATTGAGATACTACAGAAAAACGTTTTAAGTCGCAAATTTTCGTTTTGCAGCGATTTGACCATTCCCGTGAAGCAACTAGCACAATTTCAGTACACGATTTTTACATTGTGCTATTTGGTTAACCTGACATAGTAAATAATACATAATGTAGCTTATATACTAAATGACAATAGTTTAAATGCCGTAGTAATTAATAACTGTAGAACCGCGACGTTATGAATGCTATTGGGGACCGCTTGAATAAGGAAAATATATTAAATATTTTTTTCCGTCGGTGCAGACATCTACTTTTGTGATTGAGATACTACAGAATGACGTTATAAGCCGCAAACGTTGGTTTTGCAGTGATTTAACCATTCTCGAGAAGCAACTTGCTAAATTTCAGTACACGATTTTTACATTGTGCTATTTGGTTAACCTGACATAGTAAATAATACATAATGTAGCTTACATACTAAATGGAAATAGTTCAAATGCCGTAGTAATTAATAACTGTAGCCCCGCTACGTTGTAAATGCTATTGGGGACCGCTTGAATAAGGAAAATATATTAAATATTTTTTTCCGTCGGTGCAGACATCAACTTTTGTGATTGAGATACTACAGAATGACGTTATAAGCCGCAAACGTTGGTTTTGCAGTGATTTAACCATTCCCGAGAAGCAACTTGCAAAATTTCAGTACACGATTTTTACATTGTGCTATTTGGTTAACCTGACATAGTAAATAATACATAATGTAGCTTACATACTAAATGGCAATAGTTCAAATGCCGTAGTAATTAATAACTGTAGCCCCGCGACGTTGTAAATGCTATTGGGGACCGCTTGAATAAGGAAAATATATTAAATATTTTTTTCCGTCGGTGCAGACATCTACTTTTGTGATTGAGATACTACAGAATGACGTTATAAGCCCAAACGTTGGTTTTGCAGTGATTTAACCATTCCCGAGAAGCAACTTGCAAAATTTCAGTACACGATTTTTACATTGTGCTATTTGGTTAACCTGACATAGTAAATAATACATAATGTAGCTTACATACTAAATGGCAATAGTTCAAATGCCGTAGTAATTAATAACTGTAGCCCCGCGACGTTGTAAATGCTATTGGGGACCGCTTGAATAAGGAAAATATATTAAATATTTTTTTCCGTCGGTGCAGACATCTACTTTTCTGATTGAGATACTACAGAAAGACGTTTTAAGTCGCAAACATTCGTTTTGCAGCGATTTGACCATTCCGGAGAAGTAACTAGCATAATATCAGTACACGCTCTTCACATTGTGCTATTTGGTTAACCTGACATAGTAAATAATACATAATGTATCTTACATACTAAATGGCAATAGTTTAAATGCCGTAGTAATTAATAACTGTAGCCCCGCGACGTTATAAGTGCTATTGAGGACCGCTTGAATAATGAAAATATATAAAATAATTTTTTCCGTCGGTGCAGACATCTACGTTTCTGATTGATATACTACGGGATGACGTTATAAGCCGCAAACGTTGGTTTTGCAGCGATTTAATCATTCCCGAGAAGCAACATGCATAATTTCAATACACGCTCTTCACATTGTGCTATTATGTTAACCTGACATAGTAAATAATACATAATGTATCTTACATACTAAATGGCAATAGTTTAAATGCCGTAGTAATTAATAACTGTAGCCCCGCGACATTGTAAGTGCTATTGGCGACCGCTTGAGTAATAAAAATATATTAAATATTTTTTTCCGTCGGTGCAGACATCTACTTTTCTGATTGAGATACTACAGAATGACGTTATAAGCCGCAAACGTTGGTTTTGCAGTGATTTAACCATTCCCGAGAAGCAACTTGCAAAATTTCAGTTCACGATTTTTACATTGTGCTATTTGGTTAACCTGACATAGTAAATAATACATAATGTAGCTTACATACTAAATGGCAATAGTTCAAATGCCGTAGTAATTAATAACTGTAGCCCCGCGACGTTGTAAATGCTATTGGGGACCGCTTGAATAAGGAAAATATATTAAATATTTTTTTCCGTCGGTGCAGACATCAACTTTTGTGATTGAGATACTACAGAATGACGTTATAAGCCGCAAACGTTGGTTTTGCAGTGATTTAACCATTCCCGAGAAGCAACTTGCAAAATTTCAGTACACGATTTTTACATTGTGCTATTTGGTTAACCTGACATAGTAAATAATACATAATGTAGCTTACATACTAAATGGAAATAGTTCAAATGCCGTAGTAATTAATAACTGTAGCCCCGCTACGTTGTAAATGCTATTGGGGACCGCTTGAATAAGGAAAATATATTAAATATTTTTTTCCGTCGGTGCAGACATCCACTTTTGTGATTGAGATACTACAGAATGACGTTATAAGCCGCAAACGTTGGTTTTGCAGTGATTTAACCATTCCCGAGAAGCAACTTGCAAAATTTCAGTACACGATTTTTACATTGTGCTATTTGGTTAACCTGACATAGTAAATAATACATAATGTAGCTTACATACTAAATGGAAATAGTTCAAATGCCGTAGTAATTAATAACTGTAGCCCCGCTACGTTGTAAATGCTATTGGGGACCGCTTGAATAAGGAAAATATATTAAATATTTTTTTCCGTCGGTGCAGACATCAACTTTTGTGATTGAGATACTACAGAATGACGTTATAAGCCGCAAACGTTGGTTTTGCAGTGATTTAACCATTCCCGAGAAGCAACTTGCAAAATTTCAGTACACGATTTTTACATTGTGCTATTTGGTTAACCTGACATAGTAAATAATACATAATGTAGCTTACATACTAAATGGCAATAGTTCAAATGCCGTAGTAATTAATAACTGTAGCCCCGCGACGTTGTAAATGCTATTGGGGACCGCTTGAATAAGGAAAATATATTAAATATTTTTTTCCGTTGGTGCAGACATCTACTTTTGTGATTGAGATACTACAGAATGACGTTATAAGCCCAAACGTTGGTTTTGCAGTGATTTAACCATTCCCGAGAAGCAACTTGCAAAATTTCAGTACACGATTTTTACATTGTGCTATTTGGTTAACCTGACATAGTAAATAATACATAATGTAGCTTACATACTAAATGGCAATAGTTCAAATGCCGTAGTAATTAATAACTGTAGCCCCGCGACGTTGTAAATGCTATTGGGGACCGCTTGAATAAGGAAAATATATTAAATATTTTTTTCCGTCGGTGCAGACATCTACTTTTCTGATTGAGATACTACAGAAAGACGTTTTAAGTCGCAAACATTCGTTTTGCAGCGATTTGACCATTCCGGAGAAGTAACTAGCATAATATCAGTACACGCTCTTCACATTGTGCTATTTGGTTAACCTGACATAGTAAATAATACATAATGTATCTTACATACTAAATGGCAATAGTTTAAATGCCGTAGTAATTAATAACTGTAGCCCCGCGACGTTATAAGTGCTATTGAGGACCGCTTGAATAATGAAAATATATAAAATAATTTTTTCCGTCGGTGCAGACATCTACATTTCTGATTGATATACTACGGGATGACGTTATAAGCCGCAAACGATGGTTTTGCAGCGATTTTACCATTCCCGAGAAGCAACTTGCATAATTTCAATACACGATTTTTACATTGTGCTAATTGGATAATCTGACAGAGTAAATAATACATAATGTAGCTTGCATCATAACTGGCAATAGTTGAAATTCCATAGTTTTTAATAACGGTTGCCCAGCGACATTATAAGTGCTATTGGGAACCGCTTGAATAATGAAAATATATTAAATAATTTTTTCCGTCGGTGCAGACATCTTCCTTTCTGATTGAGATACTGCAATATGACGTTACAAATCGCAAACGTTCGCTTTGCAGCGATTTAACCATTCCCGAGAAGCAGCTTGAATAATTTCAATACACGCTCTTCACATTGTGCTATTCGGTTAATCTGACATAGTAAATAATACATAATGTATCTTACATACTAAATGGCAATAGTTTAAATGCCGTAGTAATTAATAACTGTAGCCCCGCGACATTGTAAGTGCTATTGGCGACCGCTTGAGTAATAAAAATATATTAAATATTTTTTTCCGTCGGTGCAGACATCTACTTTTCTGATTGAGATACTACAGGATGACGTTATAAGCCGCAAACGTTGATTTTGCAGCGATTTAACCATTCCCGAGAAGCAACATGCATAATTTCAATACACGCTCTTCACATTGTGCTATTTGGTTAACCTGACATAGTAAATAATACATAATGTATCTTACATACTGAATGGCAATAGTTTAAATGCCGTAGTAATTAATAACTGTAGCCCCGCGACATTGTAAGTGCTATTGGCGACCGCTTGAGTAATAAAAATATATTAAATATTTTTTTCCGTCCGTGCAGACATCTACTTTTCTGATTGAGATACTACAGGATGACGTTATAAGCCGCAAACGTTGGTTTTGCAGCGATTTAACCATTCCCGAGAAGCAACATGCATAATTTCAATACACGCTCTTCACATTGTGCTATTATGTTAACCTGACATAGTAAATAATACATAAAGTATCTTACATACTAAATGGCAATAGTTTAAATGCCGTAGTAATTAATAACTGTAGCCCCGCGACATTGTAAGTGCTATTGGCGACCGCTTGAGTAATAAAAATATATTAAATATTTTTTTCCGTCGGTGCAGACATCTACTTTTCTGATTGAGATACTACAGAATGACGTTATAAGCCGCAAACGTTGGTTTTGCAGTGATTTAACCATTCCCGAGAAGCAACTTGCAAAATTTCAGTTCACGATTTTTACATTGTGCTATTTGGTTAACCTGACATAGTAAATAATACATAATGTAGCTTACATACTAAATGGCAATAGTTCAAATGCCGTAGTAATTAATAACTGTAGCCCCGCGACGTTGTAAATGCTATTGGGGACCGCTTGAATAAGGAAAATATATTAAATATTATTTTCCGTCGGTGCAGACATCTACTTTTGTGATTGAGATACTACAGAATGACGTTATAAGCCGCAAACGTTGGTTTTGCAGAGATTTAACCATTCCCGAGAAGCAACTTGCAAAATTTCAGTACACGATTTTTACATTGTGCTATTTGGTTAACCTGACATAGTAAATAATACATAATGTAGCTTACATACTAAATGGCAATAGTTCAAATGCCGTAGTAATTAGTAACTGTAGCCCCGCGACGTTGTAAATGCTATTGGGGACCGCTTGAATAAGGAAAATATATTAAATATTTTTTTCCGTCGGTGCAGACATCTACTTTTGTGATTGAGATACTACAGAATGACGTTATAAGCAGCAAACGTTGGTTTTGCAGTGATTTAACCATTCCCGAGAAGCAACTTGCAAAATTTCAGTACACGATTTTTACATTGTGCTATTTGGTTAACCTGACAGTAAATAATACATAATGTAGCTTACATACTAAATGGCAATAGTTCAAATGCCGTAGTAATTAATAACTGTAGCCCCGCGACGTTGTAAATGCTATTGGGGACCGCTTGAATAAAGAAAATATATTAAATATTTTTTTCCGTCGGTGCAGACATCTACTTTTGTGATTGAGATACTACAGAATGACGTTATAAGCTGCAAACGTTGGTTTTGCAGTGATTTAACCATTCCCGAGAAGCAACTTGCAAAATTTCAGTACACGATTTTTACATTGTGCTATTTGGTTAACCTGACATAGTAAATAATACATAATGTAGCTTACATACTACATTGAAATAGTTCAAATGCCGTAGTAATTAATAACTGTAGCCCCGCTACGTTGTAAATGCTATTGGGGACCGCTTGAATAAGGAAAATATATTAAATATTTTTTTCCGTCGGTGCAGACATCTACTTTTGTGATTGAGATACTACAGAATGACGTTATAAGCCGCAAACGTTGGTTTTGCAGTGATTTAACCATTCCCGAGAAGCAACTTGCAAAATTTCAGTACACGATTTTTACATTGTGCTATTTGGTTAACCTGACATGGTAAATAATACATAATGTAGCTTACATACTAAATGGCAATAGTTCAAATGCCGTAGTAATTAATAACTGTAGCCCCGCGACGTTGTAAATGCTATTAGGGGCCGCTTGAATAAGAAAAATATATTAAATATTTTTTTCCGTCGGTGCAGACATCTACTTTTGTGATTGAGATACTACAGAATGACGTTATAAGCCGCAAACGTTGGTTTTGCAGTGATTTAACCATTCCCGAGAAGCAACTTGCAAAATTTCAGTACACGATTTTTACATTGTGCTATTTGGTTAACCTGACATAGTAAATAATACATAATGTAGCTTACATACTAAATGGCAATAGTTCAAATGCCGTAGTAATTAATAACTGTAGCCCCGCGACGTTGTAAATGCTATTTTGGACCGCTTGAATAAGGAAAATATATTAAATATTTTTTTCCGTCGGTGCAGACATCTACTTTTGTGATTGAGATACTACAGAATGACGTTATAAGCCGCAAACGTTGGTTTTGCAGTGATTTAACCATTCCCGAGAAGCAACTTGCAAAATTTCAGTACACGATTTTTACATTGTGCTATTTGGTTAACCTGACATAGTAAATAATACATAATCTAGCTTACATACTAAATGGCAATAGTTCAAATGCCGTAGTAATTAATAACTGTAGCCCCGCGACGTTGTACATGCTATTGGGGACCGCTTGAATAATGAAAATATATTAAATAATTTTTTCCGTCGGTGGAGACCTCTACTTTTCTGATTGATTTACTACAGAATGACGTTATAAGTCGCAAACGTTCGTTCTGCAGCGATTTAACTATTCCCGAGAAGCAACTTGCATAATTTCAGAAACGATTTTCTCACTGCGCTATTTGGTTAACCTGACAGAGTAAATAATACATCATGTAGCTTGCATACTAAATGGCAATAGTTCAAATGCCATAGTTTTTAATAACTGTAGCCCCGCGAAGTTATAAGTGCTATTGGGGCTGCTTGAATATAAAAAATGTATTAAATAAATTTTTCCGTCGGTGCAGACATCTACCTTTCTGATTGAGATACTACAGAAAAACGTTTTAAGTCGCAAATTTTCGTTTTGCAGCGATTTGACCATTCCCGTGAAGCAACTAGCACAATTTCAGTACACGATTTTTACATTGTGCTATTTGGTTAACCTGACATAGTAAATAATACATAATGTAGCTTATATACTAAATGACAATAGTTTAAATGCCGTAGTAATTAATAACTGTAGAACCGCGACGTTATGAATGCTATTGGGGACCGCTTGAATAAGGAAAATATATTAAATATTTTTTTCCGTCCGTGCAGACATCTACTTTTGTGATTGAGATACTACAGAATGACGTTATAAGCCGCAAACGTTGGTTTTGCAGTGATTTAACCATTCCCGAGAAGCAACTTGCAAAATTTCAGTACACGATCTTTACATTGTGCTATTTGGTTAACCTGACATAGTAAATAATACATAATGTAGCTTACATACTAAATGGCAATAGTTCAAATGCCGTAGTAATTAATAACTGTAGCCCCGCGACGTTGTAAATGCTATTGGGGACAGCTTGAATAAGGAAAATATATTAAATATTTTTTTCCGTCGGTGCAGACATCTACTTTTGTGATTGAGATACTACAGAATGACGTTATAAGCCCAAACGTTGGTTTTGCAGTGATTTAACCATTCCCGAGAAGCAACTTGCAAAATTTCAGTACACGATTTTTACATTGTGCTATTTGGTTAACCTGACATAGTAAATAATACATAATGTAGCTTACATACTAAATGGCAATAGTTCAAATGCCGTAGTAATTAATAACTGTAGCCCCGCGACGTTGTAAATGCTATTGGGGACCGCTTGAATAAGGAAAATATATTAAATATTTTTTTCCGTCGGTGCAGACATCTACTTTTCTGATTGAGATACTACAGAAAGACGTTTTAAGTCGCAAACATTCGTTTTGCAGCGATTTGACCATTCCGGAGAAGTAACTAGCATAATATCAGTACACGCTCTTCACATTGTGCTATTTGGTTAACCTGACATAGTAAATAATACATAATGTATCTTACATACTAAATGGCAATAGTTTAAATGCCGTAGTAATTAATAACTGTAGCCCCGCGACGTTATAAGTGCTATTGAGGACCGCTTGAATAATGAAAATATATAAAATAATTTTTTCCGTCGGTGCAGACATCTACATTTCTGATTGATATACTACGGGATGACGTTATAAGCCGCAAACGATGGTTTTGCAGCGATTTTACCATTCCCGAGAAGCAACTTGCATAATTTCAATACACGATTTTTACATTGTGCTAATTGGATAATCTGACAGAGTAAATAATACATAATGTAGCTTGCATCATAACTGGCAATAGTTCAAATTCCATAGTTTTTAATAACGGTTGCCCAGCGACATTATAAGTGCTATTGGGAACCGCTTGAATAATGAAAATATATTAAATAATTTTTTCCGTCGGTGCAGACATCTTCCTTTCTGATTGAGATACTGCAATATGACGTTACAAATCGCAAACGTTCGCTTTGCAGCGATTTAACCATTCCCGAGAAGCAGCTTGAATAATTTCAATACACGCTCTTCACATTGTGCTATTCGGTTAACCTGACATAGTAAATAATACATAATGTATCTTACATACTAAATGGCAATAGTTTAAATGCCGTAGTAATTAATAACTGTAGCCCCGCGACATTGTAAGTGCTATTGGCGACTGCTTGAGTAATAAAAATATATTAAATATTTTTTTCCGTCGGTGCAGACATCTACTTTTGTGATTGAGATACTACAGGATGACGTTATAAGCCGCAAACGTTGATTTTGCAGCGATTTAACCATTCCCGAGAAGCAACATGCATAATTTCAATACACGCTCTTCACATTGTGCTATTTGGTTAACCTGACATAGTAAATAATACATAATGTATCTTACATACTGAATGGCAATAGTTTAAATGCCGTAGTAATTAATAACTGTAGCCCCGCGACATTGTAAGTGCTATTGGCGACCGCTTGAGTAATAAAAATATATTAAATATTTTTTTCCGTCGGTGCAGACATCTACTTTTCTGATTGAGATACTACAGGATGACGTTATAAGCTGCAAACGTTGGTTTTGCAGCGATTTAACCATTCCCGAGAAGCAACATGCATAATTTCAATACACGCTCTTCACATTGTGCTATTTGGTTAACCTGACATAGTAAATAATACATAATGTATCTTACATACTAAATGGCAATAGTTTAAATGCCGTAGTAATTAATAACTGTAGCCCCGCGACATTGTAAGTGCTATTGGCGACCGCTTGAGTAATAAAAATATATTAAATATTTTTTTCCGTCGGTGCAGACATCTACTTTTCTGATTGAGATACTACAGAATGACGTTATAAGCCGCAAACGTTGGTTTTGCAGTGATTTAACCATTCCCGAGAAGCAACTTGCAAAATTTTAGTTCACGATTTTTACATTGTGCTATTTGGTTAACCTGACATAGTAAATAATACATAATGTAGCTTACATACTAAATGGCAATAGTTCAAATGCCGTAGTAATTAATAACTGTAGCCCCGCGACGTTGTAAATGCTATTGGGGACCGCTTGAATAAGGAAAATATATTAAATATTATTTTCCGTCGGTGCAGACATCTACTTTTGTGATTGAGATACTACAGAATGACGTTATAAGCCGCAAACGTTGGTTTTGCAGTGATTTAACCATTCCCGAGAAGCAACTTGCAAAATTTCAGTACACGATTTTTACATTGTGCTATTTGGTTAACCTGACAGTAAATAATACATAATGTAGCTTACATACTAAATGGCAATAGTTCAAATGCCGTAGTAATTAATAACTGTAGCCCCGCGACGTTGTAAATGCTATTGGGGACCGCTTGAATAAAGAAAATATATTAAATATTTTTTTCCGTCGGTGCAGACATCTACTTTTGTGATTGAGATACTACAGAATGACGTTATAAGCTGCAAACGTTGGTTTTGCAGTGATTTAACCATTCCCGAGAAGCAACTTGCAAAATTTCAGTACACGATTTTTACATTGTGCTATTTGGTTAACCTGACATAGTAAATAATACATAATGTAGCTTACATACTAAATTGAAATAGTTCAAATGCCGTAGTAATTAATAACTGTAGCCCCGCTACGTTGTAAATGCTATTGGGGACCGCTTGAATAAGGAAAATATATTAAATATTTTTTTCCGTCGGTGCAGACATCTACTTTTGTGATTGAGATACTACAGAATGACGTTATAAGCCGCAAACGTTGGTTTTGCAGTGATTTAACCATTCCCGAGAAGCAACTTGCAAAATTTCAGTACACGATTTTTACATTGTGCTATTTGGTTAACCTGACATAGTAAATAATACATAATGTAGCTTACATACTAAATGGCAATAGTTCAAATGCCGTAGTAATTAATAACTGTAGCCCCGCGACGTTGTAAATGCTATTAGGGGCCGCTTGAATAAGAAAAATATATTAAATATTTTTTTCCGTCGGTGCAGACATCTACTTTTGTGATTGAGATACTACAGAATGACGTTATAAGCCGCAAACGTTGGTTTTGCAGTGATTTAACCATTCCCGAGAAGCAACTTGCAAAATTTCAGTACACGATTTTTACATTGTGCTATTTGGTTAACCTGACATAGTAAATAATACATAATGTAGCTTACATACTAAATGGCAATAGTTCAAATGCCGTAGTAATTAATAACTGTAGCCCCGCGACGTTGTAAATGCTATTTTGGACCGCTTGAATAAGGAAAATATATTAAATATTTTTTTCCGTCGGTGCAGACATCTACTTTTGTGATTGAGATACTACAGAATGACGTTATAAGCCGCAAACGTTGGTTTTGCAGTGATTTAACCATTCCCGAGAAGCAACTTGCAAAATTTCAGTACACGATTTTTACATTGTGCTATTTGGTTAACCTGACATAGTAAATAATACATAATCTAGCTTACATACTAAATGGCAATAGTTCAAATGCCGTAGTAATTAATAACTGTAGCCCCGCGACGTTGTACATGCTATTGGGGACCGCTTGAATAATGAAAATATATTAAATAATTTTTTCCGTCGGTGGAGACCTCTACTTTTCTGATTGATTTACTACAGAATGACGTTATAAGTCGCAAACGTTCGTTCTGCAGCGATTTAACTATTCCCGAGAAGCAACTTGCATAATTTCAGAAACGATTTTCTCACTGCGCTATTTGGTTAACCTGACAGAGTAAATAATACATCATGTAGCTTGCATACTAAATGGCAATAGTTCAAATGCCATAGTTTTTAATAACTGTAGCCCCGCGAAGTTATAAGTGCTATTGGGGCTGCTTGAATATAAAAAATGTATTAAATAAATTTTTCCGTCGGTGCAGACATCTACCTTTATGATTGAGATACTACAGAAAAACGTTTTAAGTCGCAAATTTTCGTTTTGCAGCGATTTGACCATTCCCGTGAAGCAACTAGCACAATTTCAGTACACGATTTTTACATTGTGCTATTTGGTTAACCTGACATAGTAAATAATACATAATGTAGCTTATATACCAAATGACAATAGTTTAAATGCCGTAGTAATTAATAACTGTAGAACCGCGACGTTATGAATGCTATTGGGGACCGCTTGAATAAGGAAAATATATTAAATATTTTTTTCCGTCCGTGCAGACATCTACTTTTGTGATTGAGATACTACAGAATGACGTTATAAGCCGCAAACGTTGGTTTTGCAGTGATTTAACCATTCTCGAGAAGCAACTTGCAAAATTTCAGTACACGATTTTTACATTGTGCTATTTGGTTAACCTGACATAGTAAATAATACATAATGTAGCTTACATACTAAATGGAAATAGTTCAAATGCCGTAGTAATTAATAACTGTAGCCCCGCTACGTTGTAAATGCTATTGGGGACCGCTTGAATAAGGAAAATATATTAAATATTTTTTTCCGTCGGTGCAGACATCAACTTTTGTGATTGAGATACTACAGAATGACGTTATAAGCCGCAAACGTTGGTTTTGCAGTGATTTAACCATTCCCGAGAAGCAACTTGCAAAATTTCAGTACACGATTTTTACATTGTGCTATTTGGTTAACCTGACATAGTAAATAATACATAATGTAGCTTACATACTAAATGGCAATAGTTCAAATGCCGTAGTAATTAATAACTGTAGCCCCGCGACGTTGTAAATGCTATTGGGGACAGCTTGAATAAGGAAAATATATTAAATATTTTTTTCCGTCGGTGCAGACATCTACTTTTGTGATTGAGATACTACAGAATGACGTTATAAGCCCAAACGTTGGTTTTGCAGTGATTTAACCATTCCCGAGAAGCAACTTGCAAAATTTCAGTACACGATTTTTACATTGTGCTATTTGGTTAACCTGACATAGTAAATAATACATAATGTAGCTTACATACTAAATGGCAATAGTTCAAATGCCGTAGTAATTAATAACTGTAGCCCCGCGACGTTGTAAATGCTATTGGGGACCGCTTGAATAAGGAAAATATATTAAATATTTTTTTCCGTCGGTGCAGACATCTACTTTTCTGATTGAGATACTACAGAAAGACGTTTTAAGTCGCAAACATTCGTTTTGCAGCGATTTGACCATTCCGGAGAAGTAACTAGCATAATATCAGTACACGCTCTTCACATTGTGCTATTTGGTTAACCTGACATAGTAAATAATACATAATGTATCTTACATACTAAATGGCAATAGTTTAAATGCCGTAGTAATTAATAACTGTAGCCCCGCGACGTTATAAGTGCTATTGAGGACCGCTTGAATAATGAAAATATATAAAATAATTTTTTCCGTCGGTGCAGACATCTACATTTCTGATTGATATACTACGGGATGACGTTATAAGCCGCAAACGATGGTTTTGCAGCGATTTTACCATTCCCGAGAAGCAACTTGCATAATTTCAATACACGATTTTTACATTGTGCTAATTGGATAATCTGACAGAGTAAATAATACATAATGTAGCTTGCATCATAACTGGCAATAGTTCAAATTCCATAGTTTTTAATAACGGTTGCCCAGCGACATTATAAGTGCTATTGGGAACCGCTTGAATAATGAAAATATATTAAATAATTTTTTCCGTCGGTGCAGACATCTTCCTTTCTGATTGAGATACTGCAATATGACGTTACAAATCGCAAACGTTCGCTTTGCAGCGATTTAACCATTCCCGAGAAGCAGCTTGAATAATTTCAATACACGCTCTTCACATTGTGCTATTCGGTTAACCTGACATAGTAAATAATACATAATGTATCTTACATACTAAATGGCAATAGTTTAAATGCCGTAGTAATTAATAACTGTAGCCCCGCGACATTGTAAGTGCTATTGGCGACTGCTTGAGTAATAAAAATATATTAAATATTTTTTTCCGTCGGTGCAGACATCTACTTTTGTGATTGAGATACTACAGGATGACGTTATAAGCCGCAAACGTTGATTTTGCAGCGATTTAACCATTCCCGAGAAGCAACATGCATAATTTCAATACACGCTCTTCACATTGTGCTATTTGGTTAACCTGACATAGTAAATAATACATAATGTATCTTACATACTGAATGGCAATAGTTTAAATGCCGTAGTAATTAATAACTGTAGCCCCGCGACATTGTAAGTGCTATTGGCGACCGCTTGAGTAATAAAAATATATTAAATATTTTTTTCCGTCGGTGCAGACATCTACTTTTCTGATTGAGATACTACAGGATGACGTTATAAGCTGCAAACGTTGGTTTTGCAGCGATTTAACCATTCCCGAGAAGCAACATGCATAATTTCAATACACGCTCTTCACATTGTGCTATTTGGTTAACCTGACATAGTAAATAATACATAATGTATCTTACATACTAAATGGCAATAGTTTAAATGCCGTAGTAATTAATAACTGTAGCCCCGCGACATTGTAAGTACTATTGGCGACCGCTTGAGTAATAAAAATATATTAAATATTTTTTTCCGTCGGTGCAGACATCTACTTTTCTGATTGAGATACTACAGAATGACGTTATAAGCCGCAAACGTTGGTTTTGCAGTGATTTAACCATTCCCGAGAAGCAACTTGCAAAATTTCAGTTCACGATTTTTACATTGTGCTATTTGGTTAACCTGACATAGTAAATAATACATAATGTAGCTTACATACTAAATGGCAATAGTTCAAATGCCGTAGTAATTAATAACTGTAGCCCCGCGACGTTGTAAATGCTATTGGGGACCGCTTGAATAAGGGAAATATATTAAATATTATTTTCCGTCGGTGCAGACATCTACTTTTGTGATTGAGATACTACAGAATGACGTTATAAGCCGCAAACGTTGGTTTTGCAGTGATTTAACCATTCCCGAGAAGCAACTTGCAAAATTTCAGTACACGATTTTTACATTGTGCTATTTGGTTAACCTGACATAGTAAATAATACATAATGTAGCTTACATAGTAAATGGCAATAGTTCAAATGCCGTAGTAATTAGTAACTGTAGCCCCGCGACGTTGTAAATGCTATTGGGGACCGCTTGAATAAGGAAAATATATTAAATATTTTTTTCCGTCGGTGCAGACATCTACTTTTGTGATTGAGATACTACAGATTGACGTTATAAGCAGCAAACGTTGGTTTTGCAGTGATTTAACCATTCCCGAGAAGCAACTTGCAAAATTTCAGTACACGATTTTTACATTGTGCTATTTGGTTAACCTGACAGTAAATAATACATAATGTAGCTTACATACTAAATGGCAATAGTTCAAATGCCGTAGTAATTAATAACTGTAGCCCCGCGACGTTGTAAATGCTATTGGGGACCGCTTGAATAAAGAAAATATATTAAATATTTTTTTCCGTCGGTGCAGACATCTACTTTTGTGATTGAGATACTACAGAATGACGTTATAAGCTGCAAACGTTGGTTTTGCAGTGATTTAACCATTCCCGAGAAGCAACTTGCAAAATTTCAGTACACGATTTTTACATTGTGCTATTTGGTTAACCTGACATAGTAAATAATACATAATGTAGCTTACATACTGAATGGCAATAGTTCAAATGCCGTAGTAATTAATAACTGTAGCCCCGCGACGTTGTAAATGCTATTGGGGACCGCTTGAATAAGGAAAATATATTAAATATTTTTTTCCGTCGGTGCAGACATCTACTTTTGTGATTGAGATACTACAGAATGACGTTATAAGCCGCAAACGTTGGTTTTGCAGTGATTTAACCATTCCCGAGAAGCAACTTGCAAAATTTCAGTACACGATTTTTACATTGTGTTATTTGGTTAACCTGACATAGTAAATAATACATAATGTAGCTTACATACTAAATGGCAATAGTTCAAATGCCGTAGTAATTAATAACTGTAGCCCCGCGACGTTGTAAATGCTATTGGGGACCGCTTGAATAAGGAAAATATATTAAATATTTTTTTCCGTCGCTGCAGACATCTACTTTGGTGATTGAGATACTACAAAATGACGTTATAAGCCGCAAACGTTGGTTTTGCAGTGATTTAACTATTCCCGAGCAGCAACTTGCAAAATTTCAGTACACGATTTTTACATTGTGCTATTTGGTTAACCTGACATAGTAAATAATACATAATGTAGCTTAAATACTGAATGGCAATAGTTCAAATGCCGTAGTAATTAATAACTGTAGCCCCGCGACGTTGTAAATGCTATTGGGGACCGCTTGAATAAGGAAAATATATTAAATATTTTTTTCCGTCGGTGCAGACATCTACTTTTGTGATTGAGATACTACAGAATGACGTTATAAGCCGCAAACGTTGGTTTTGCAGTGATTTAACCATTCCCGAGAAGCAACTTGCAAAATTTCAGTACTCGATTTTTACATTGTGCTATTTGGTTAACCTGACATAGTAAATAATACATAATGTAGCTTGCATACTAAATGGCAATAGTTCAAATGCCGGCCGTAGTAATTAATAACTGTAGCCCCGCGACGTTATAAGTGCTATTGGGGACTCCTTGAATAATAAAAATATATTAAATAATTTTTTCCGTCGGTGCAGACCTCTACTTTTCTGATTGATTTTCTACAGAATGACGTTATACGTCGCAAACGTTCGTTTTGCAGCGATTTAACTATTCCCGAGAAGCAACTTGCATAATTTCAGAAACGATTTTCTCACTGCGCTATTTGGTTAACCTGACAGAGTAAATAATACATCATGTAGCTTGCATACTAAATGGCAATAGTTCAAATGCCATAGTTTTTAATAACTGTAGCCCCGCGAAGTTATAAGTGCTATTGGGGCTGCTTGAATATAAAAAATGTATTAAATAAATTTTTCCGTCGGTGCAGACATCTACCTTTCTGATTGAGATACTACAGAAAAACGTTTTAAGTTGCAAATTTTCGTTTTGCAGCGATTTGACCATTCCCGTGAAGCAACTAGCACAATTTCAGTACACGATTTTTATATTGTGCTATTTGGTTAACCTGACATAGTAAATAATACATAATGTAGCTTATATACTAAATGACAATAGTTTAAATGCCGTAGTAATTAATAACTGTAGCCCCGCGACGTTATGAATGCTATTGGGGACCGCTTGAATAAGGAAAATATATTAAATATTTTTTTCCGTCCGTGCAGACATCTATTTTTGTGATTGAGATACTACAGAATGACGTTATAAGCCGCAAACGTTGGTTTTGCAGTGATTTAACTATTCCCGAGAAGCAACTTGCAAAATTACCGTACACGATTTTTACATTGTGCTATTTGGTTAACCTGACATAGTAAATAATAAATAATGTAGCTTACATACTAAATGGCAATAGTTCAAATGCCGTAGTAATTAATAACTGTAGCCCCGCGACGTTGTAAATGCTATTGGGGACCGCTTGAATAAGGAAAATATATTAAATATTTTTTTCCGTCGGTGCAGACATCTACTTTTGTGATTGAGATACTACAGAATGACGTTATAAGCCGCAAACGTTGGTTTTGCAGTGATTTAACCATTCCCGAGAAGCAACTTGCAAAATTTCAGTACACGATTTTTACATTGTGTTATTTGGTTAACCTGACATAGTAAATAATACATAATGTAGCTTACATACTAAATGGCAATAGTTCAAACGCCGTAGTAATTAATAACTGTAGCCCCGCGACGTTGTAAATGCTATTGGGGACCGCTTGAATAAGGAAAATATATTAAATATTTTTTTCCGTCGGTGCAGACATCTACTTTGGTGATTGAGATACTACAAAATGACGTTATAAGCCGCAAACGTTGGTTTTGCAGTGATTTAACTATTCCCGAGCAGCAACTTGCAAAATTTCAGTACACGATTTTTACATTGTGCTATTTGGTTAACCTGACATAGTAAATAATACATAATGTAGCTTAAATACTGAATGGCAATAGTTCAAATGCCGTAGTAATTAATAACTGTAGCCCCGCGACGTTGTAAATGCTATTGGGGACCGCTTGAATAAGGAAAATATATTAAATATTTTTTTCCGTCGGTGCAGACATCTACTTTTGTGATTGAGATACTACAGAATGACGTTATAAGCCGCAAACGTTGGTTTTGCAGTGATTTAACCATTCCCGAGAAGCAACTTGCAAAATTTCAGTACACGATTTTTACATGTGCTATTTGGTTAACCTGACATAGTAAATAATACATAATGTAGCTTGCATACTAAATGGCAATAGTTCAAATGCCGGCCGTAGTAATTAATAACTGTGGCCCCGCGACGTTATAAGTGCTATTGGGGACTGCTTGAATAATAAAAATATATTAAATAATTTTTTCCGTCGGTGCAGACCTCTACTTTTCTGATTGATTTTCTACAGAATGACGTTATACGTCGCAAACGTTCGTTTTGCAGCGATTTAACTATTCCCGAGAAGCAACTTGCATAATTTCAGAAACGATTTTCTCACTGCGCTATTTGGTTAACCTGACAGAGTAAATAATACATCATGTAGCTTGCATACTAAATGGCAATAGTTCAAATGCCATAGTTTTTAATAACTGTAGCCCCGCGAAGTTATAAGTGCTATTGGGGCTGCTTGAATATAAAAAATGTATTAAATAAATTTTTCCGTCGGTGCAGACATCTACCTTTCTGATTGAGATACTACAGAAAAACGTTTTAAGTTGCAAATTTTCGTTTTGCAGCGATTTGACCATTCCCGTGAAGCAACTAGCACAATTTCAGTACACGATTTTTACATTGTGCTATTTGGTTAACCTGACATAGTAAATAATACATAATGTAGCTTATATACTAAATGACAATAGTTTAAATGAAGTAGTAATTAATAACTGTAGCCCCGCGACGTTATGAATGCTATTGGGGACCGCTTGAATAAGGAAAATATATTAAATATTTTTTTCCGTCCGTGCAGACATCTATTTTTGTGATTGAGATACTACAGAATGACGTTATAAGCCGCAAACGTTGGTTTTGCAGTGATTTAACCATTCCCGAGAAGCAACTTGCAAAATTTCAGTACACGATTTTTACATTGTGCTATTTGGTTAACCTGACATAGTAAATAATACATAATGTAGCTTACATACTAAATGGCAATAGTTCAAATGCCGTAGTAATTAATAACTGTAGCCCCGCGACGTTGTAAATGCTACTGGAGGCCGCTTGAATAAAGAAAATATATTAAATATTTTTTTCCGTCGGTGCAGACATCTACATTTCTGATTGATATACTACGGGATGACGTTATAAGCCGCAAACGATGGTTTTGCAGCGATTTAACCATTCCCGAGAAGCAACTTGCAAAATTTCAGTACACGATTTTTACATTGTGCTATTTGGTTAACCTGACATAGTAAATAATACATAATGTAGCTTACATACTAAATGGCAATAGTTCAAATGCCGTAGTAATTAATAACTGTAGCCCCGCGACGTTGTAAATGCTATTGGGGACCGCTTGAATAAGGAAAATATATTAAATATTTTTTTCCGTCGGTGCAGACATCTACTTTGGTGATTGAGATACTACAGAATGACGTTATAAGCCGCAAACGTTGGTTTTGCAGTGATTTAACTATTCCCGAGCAGCAACTTGCAAAATTTCAGTACACGATTTTTACATTGTGCTATTTGGTTAACCTGACATAGTAAATAATACATAATGTAGCTTACATACTAAATGGCAATAGTTCAAATGCCGTAGTAATTAATAACTGTAGCCCCGCGGCGTTGTAAATGCTATTGGGGACCGCTTGAATAAGGAAAATATATTAAATATTTTTTTCCGTCGGCGCAGACATCTACTTTGGTGATTGAGATACTACAAAATGACGTTATAAGCCGCAAACGTTGGTTTTGCAGTGATTTAACTATTCCCGAGCAGCAACTTGCAAAATTTCAGTACACGATTTTTACATTGTGCTATTTGGTTAACCTGACATAGTAAATAATACATAATGTAGCTTACATACTAAATGGCAATAGTTCAAATGCCGTAGTAATTAATAACTGTAGCCCCGCGACGTTGTAAATGCTATTGGGGACCGCTTGAATAAGGAAAATATATTAAATATTTTTTTCCGTCGGTGCAGACATCTACTTTTGTGATTGAGATACTACAGAATGACGTTATAAGCCGCAAACGTTGGTTTTGCAGTGATTTAACCATTCCCGAGAAGCAACTTGCAAAATTTCAGTACACGATTTTTACATTGTGCTATTTGGTTAACCTGACATAGTAAATAATACATAATGTAGCTTGCATACTAAATGGCAATAGTTCAAATGCCATAGTTTTTAATAACTGTAGCCCCGCGAAGTTATAAGTGCTATTGGGGCTGCTTGAATATAAAAAATGTATTAAATAAATTTTTCCGTCGGTGCAGACATCTACCTTTCTGATTGAGATACTACAGAAAAACGTTTTAAGTTGCAAATTTTCGTTTTGCAGCGATTTGACCATTCCCGTGAAGCAACTAGCACAATTTCAGTACACGATTTTTACATTGTGCTATTTGGTTAACCTGACATAGTAAATAATACATAATGTAGCTTATATACTAAATGACAATAGTTTAAATGCCGTAGTAATTAATAACTGTAGAACCGCGACGTTATGAATGCTATTGGGGACCGCTTGAATAAGGAAAATATATTAAATATTTTTTTCCGTCCGTGCAGACATCTATTTTTGTGATTGAGATACTACAGAATGACGTTATAAGCCGCAAACGTTGGTTTTGCAGTGATTTAACCATTCCCGAGAAGCAACTTGCAAAATTTCAGTACACGATTTTTACATTGTGCTATTTGGTTAACCTGACATAGTAAATAATACATAATGTAGCTTACATACTAAATGGCAATAGTTCAAATGCCGTAGTAATTAATAACTGTAGCCCCGCGACGTTGTAAATGCTATTGGGGACCGCTTGAATAAAGAAAATATATTAAATATTTTTTTCCGTCGGTGCAGACATCTACTTTTGTGATTGAGATACTACAGAATGACGTTATAAGCCGCAAACGTTGGTTTTGCAGTGATTTAACCATTCCCGAGGAGCAACTTGCAAAATTTCAGTACACGATTTTTACATTGTGCTATTTGGTTAACCTGACATAGTAAATAATACATAATGTAGCTTACATACTAAATGGCAATAGTTCAAATGCCGTAGTAATTAATAACTGTAGCCACGCGACGTTGTAAATGCTATTGGGGACCGCTTGAATAAGGAAAATATATTAAATATTTTTTTCCGTCGGTGCAGACATCTACTTTTGCGATTGAGATACTACAGAATGACGTTATAAGATGCAAACGTTGGTTTTGCAGTGATTTAACTATTCCCGAGCAGCAACTTGCAAAATTACAGTACACGATTTTTACATTGTGCTATTTGGTTAACCTGACATAGTAAATAATACATAATGTAGCTTACATACTAAATGGCAATAGTTCAAATGCCGTAGTAATTAATAACTGTAGCCCCGCGACGTTGTAAATGCTATTGGGGGCCGCTTGAATAAGGAAAATATATTAAATATTTTTTTCCGTCGGTGCAGACATCTACTTTTGTGATTGAGATACTACAGAATGACGTTATAAGCCGCAAACGTTGGTTTTGCAGTGATTTAACCATTCCCGAGAAGCAACTTGCAAAATTTCAGTACACGATTTTTACATTGTGCTATTTGGTTAACCTGACATAGTAAATAATACATAATGTAGCTTACATACTAAATGGCAATAGTTCAAATGCCGTAGTAATTAATAACTGTAGCCCCGCGACGTTGTAAATGCTATTGGGGACCGCTTGAATAAAGAAAATATATTAAATATTTTTTTCCGTCGGTGCAGACATCTACTTTGGTGATTGAGATACTACAAAATGACGTTATAAGCCGCAAACGTTGGTTTTGCAGTGATTTAACTATTCCCGAGCAGCAACTTGCAAAATTTCAGTACACGATTTTTACATTGTGCTATTTGGTTAACCTGACATAGTAAATAATACATAATGTAGCTTAAATACTGAATGGCAATAGTTCAAATGCCGTAGTAATTAATAACTGTAGCCCCGCGACGTTGTAAATGCTATTGGGGACCGCTTGAATAAGGAAAATATATTAAATATTTTTTTCCGTCGGTGCAGACATCTACTTTTGTGATTGAGATACTACAGAATGACGTTATAAGCCGCAAACGTTGGTTTTGCAGTGATTTAACCATTCCCGAGAAGCAACTTGCAAAATTTCAGTACACGATTTTTACAATGTGCTATTTGGTTAACCTGACATAGTAAATAATACATAATGCAGCTTGCATACTAAATGGCAATAGTTCAAATGCCGGCCGTAGTAATTAATAACTGTGGCCCCGCGACGTTATAAGTGCTATTGGGGACTGCTTGAATAATAAAAATATATTAAATAATTTTTTCCGTCGGTGCAGACCTCTACTTTTCTGATTGATTTTCTACAGAATGACGTTATACGTCGCAAACGTTCGTTTTGCAGCGATTTAACTATTCCCGAGAAGCAACTTGCATAATTTCAGAAACGATTTTCTCACTGCGCTATTTGGTTAACCTGACAGAGTAAATAATACATCATGTAGCTTGCATACTAAATGGCAATAGTTCAAATGCCATAGTTTTTAATAACTGTAGCCCCGCGAAGTTATAAGTGCTATTGGGGCTGCTTGAATATAAAAAATGTATTAAATAAATTTTTCCGTCGGTGCAGACATCTACCTTTCTGATTGAGATACTACAGAAAAACGTTTTAAGTTGCAAATTTTCGTTTTGCAGCGATTTGACCATTCCCGTGAAGCAACTAGCACAATTTCAGTACACGATTTTTACATTGTGCTATTTGGTTAACCTGACATAGTAAATAATACATAATGTAGCTTATATACTAAATGACAATAGTTTAAATGAAGTAGTAATTAATAACTGTAGCCCCGCGACGTTATGAATGCTATTGGGGACCGCTTGAATAAGGAAAATATATTAAATATTTTTTTCCGTCCGTGCAGACATCTATTTTTGTGATTGAGATACTACAGAATGACGTTATAAGCCGCAAACGTTGGTTTTGCAGTGATTTAACCATTCCCGAGAAGCAACTTGCAAAATTTCAGTACACGATTTTTACATTGTGCTATTTGGTTAACCTGACATAGTAAATAATACATAATGTAGCTTACATACTAAATGGCAATAGTTCAAATGCCGTAGTAATTAATAACTGTAGCCCCGCGACGTTGTAAATGCTACTGGAGGCCGCTTGAATAAAGAAAATATATTAAATATTTTTTTCCGTCGGTGCAGACATCTACATTTCTGATTGATATACTACGGGATGACGTTATAAGCCGCAAACGATGGTTTTGCAGCGATTTAACCATTCCCGAGAAGCAACTTGCAAAATTTCAGTACACGATTTTTACATTGTGCTATTTGGTTAACCTGACATAGTAAATAATACATAATGTAGCTTACATACTAAATGGCAATAGTTCAAATGCCGTAGTAATTAATAACTGTAGCCCCGCGACGTTGTAAATGCTATTGGGGACCGCTTGAATAAGGAAAATATATTAAATATTTTTTTCCGTCGGTGCAGACATCTACTTTGGTGATTGAGATACTACAGAATGACGTTATAAGCCGCAAACGTTGGTTTTGCAGTGATTTAACTATTCCCGAGCAGCAACTTGCAAAATTTCAGTACACGATTTTTACATTGTGCTATTTGGTTAACCTGACATAGTAAATAATACATAATGTAGCTTACATACTAAATGGCAATAGTTCAAATGCCGTAGTAATTAATAACTGTAGCCCCGCGGCGTTGTAAATGCTATTGGGGACCGCTTGAATAAGGAAAATATATTAAATATTTTTTTCCGTCGGCGCAGACATCTACTTTGGTGATTGAGATACTACAAAATGACGTTATAAGCCGCAAACGTTGGTTTTGCAGTGATTTAACTATTCCCGAGCAGCAACTTGCAAAATTTCAGTACACGATTTTTACATTGTGCTATTTGGTTAACCTGACATAGTAAATAATACATAATGTAGCTTGCATACTAAATGGCAATAGTTCAAATGCCATAGTTTTTAATAACTGTAGCCCCGCGAAGTTATAAGTGCTATTGGGGCTGCTTGAATATAAAAAATGTATTAAATAAATTTTTCCGTCGGTGCAGACATCTACCTTTCTGATTGAGATACTACAGAAAAACGTTTTAAGTTGCAAATTTTCGTTTTGCAGCGATTTGACCATTCCCGTGAAGCAACTAGCACAATTTCAGTACACGATTTTTACTTTGTGCTATTTGGTTAACCTGACATAGTAAATAATACATAATGTAGCTTACATACTAAATGGCAATAGTTCAAATGCCGTAGTAATTAATAACTGTAGCCACGCGACGTTGTAAATGCTATTGGGGACCGCTTGAATAAGGAAAATATATTAAATATTTTTTTCCGTCGGTGCAGACATCTACTTTTGCGATTGAGATACTACAGAATGACGTTATAAGATGCAAACGTTGGTTTTGCAGTGATTTAACTATTCCCGAGCAGCAACTTGCAAAATTACAGTACACGATTTTTACATTGTGCTATTTGGTTAACCTGACATAGTAAATAATACATAATGTAGCTTACATACTAAATGGCAATAGTTCAAATGCCGTAGTAATTAATAACTGTAGCCCCGCGACGTTGTAAATGCTATTGGGGGCCGCTTGAATAAGGAAAATATATTAAATATTTTTTTCCGTCGGTGCAGACATCTACTTTTGTGATTGAGATACTACAGAATGACGTTATAAGCCGCAAACGTTGGTTTTGCAGTGATTTAACCATTCCCGAGAAGCAACTTGTGAAATTTCAGTACACGATTTTTACATTGTGCTATTTGGTTAACCTGACATAGTAAATAATACATAATGTAGCTTACATACTAAATGGCAATAGTTCAAATGCCGTAGTAATTAATAGCTGTAGCCCCGCGACGTTGTAAATGCTACTGGAGGCCGCATGAATAAAGAAAATATATTAAATATTTTTTTCCGTCGGTGCAGACATCTACTTTTGTGATTGAGATACTACAGAATAACGTTATAAGCCGCAAACGTTGGTTTTGCAGTGATTTAACCATTCCCGAGAAGCAACTTGCAAAATTTCAGTACACGATTTTTACATTGTGCTATTTGGTTAACCTGACATAGTAAATAATACATAATGTAGCTTACATACTAAATGGCAATAGTTCAAATGCCGTAGTAATTAATAACTGTAGCCCCGCGACGTTGTAAATGCTATTGGGGACCGCTTGAATAAGGAAAATATATTAAATATTTTTTTCCGTCGGTGCAGACATCTACTTTGGTGATTGAGATACTACAAAATGACGTTATAAGCTGCAAACGTTTGTTTTGCAGTGATTTAACTATTCCCGAGCAGCAACTTGCAAAATTACAGTACACGATTTTTACATTGTGCTATTTGGTTAACCTGACATAGTAAATAATACATAATGTAGCTTACATACTAAATGGCAATAGTTCAAATGCCGTAGTAATTAATAACTGTAGCCCCGCGACGTTGTAAATGCTATTGGGGGCCGCTTGAATAAGGAAAATATATTAAATATTTTTTTCCGTCGGTGCAGACATCTACTTTTGTGATTGAGATACTACAGAATGACGTTATAAGCCGCAAACGTTGGTTTTGCAGTGATTTAACCATTCCCGAGAAGCAACTTGCAAAATTTCAGTACACGATTTTTACATTGTGCTATTTGGTTAACCTGACATAGTAAATAATACATAATGTAGCTTACATACTAAATGGCAATAGTTCAAATGCCGTAGTAATTAATAGCTGTAGCCCCGCGACGTTGTAAATGCTACTGGAGGCCGCTTGAATAAAGAAAATATATTAAATATTTTTTTCCGTCGGTGCAGACATCTACTTTTGTGATTGAGATACTACAGAATAACGTTATAAGCCGCAAACGTTGGTTTTGCAGTGATTTAACTATTCCCGAGCAGCAACTTGCAAAATTTCAATACACGATTTTTACATTGTGCTATTTGGTTAACCTGACATAGTAAATAATACATAATGTAGCTTACATACTAAATGGCAATAGTTCAAATGCCGTAGTAATTAATAACTGTAGCCCCGCGACGTTGTAAATGCTATTGGGGACGGCTTGAATAAGGAAAATATATTAAATATTTTTTTCCGTTGTTGCAGACATCTACTTTTGTGATTGAGATACTACAGAATGACGTTATAAGCCGCAAACGTTGGTTTTGCAGTGATTTAACCATTCCCGAGAAGCAACTTGCAAAATTTCAGTACACGATTTTTACATTGTGCTATTTGGTTAACCTGACATAGTAAATAATACATAATGTAGCTTACATACTAAATGGCAATAGTTCAAATGCCGTAGTAATTAATAACTGTAGCCCCGCGACGTTGTAAATGCTATTGGGGACCGCTTGAATAATGAAAATATATTAAATAATTTTTTCCGTCGGTGGAGACCTCTACTTTTCTGATTGATTTACTACAGAATGACGTTATAAGTCGCAAACGTTCGTTCTGCAGCGATTTAACTATTCCCGAGAAGCAACTTGCATAATTTCAGAAACGATTTTCTCACTGCGCTATTTGGTTAACCTGACAGAGTAAATAATACATCATGTAGCTTGCATACTAAATGGCAATAGTTCAAATGCCATAGTTTTTAATAACTGTAGCCCCGCGAAGTTATAAGTGGTATTGGGGCTGCTTGAATATAAAAAATGTATTAAATAAATTTTTCCGTCGGTGCAGACATCTACCTTTCTGATTGAGATACTACAGAAAAACGTTTTAAGTCGCAAATTTTCGTTTTGCAGCGATTTGACCATTCCCGTGAAACAACTAGCACAATTTCAGTACACTATTTTTACATTGTGCTAAATATTTGGTTAACCTGACATAGTAAATAATACATAATGTAGCTTATATACTAAATGACAATAGTTTAAATGCCGTAGTAATTAATAACTGTAGAACCGCGACGTTATGAATGCTATTGGGGACCGCTTGAATAAGGAAAATATATTAAATATTTTTTTCCGTCCGTGCAAACATCTACTTTTGTGATTGAGATACTACAGAATGACGTTATAAGCCGCAAACGTTGGTTTTGCAGTGATTTAACTATTCCCGAGCAGCAACTTGCAAAATTACAGTACACGATTTTTACATTGTGCTATTTGGTTAACCTGACATAGTAAATAATACATAATGTAGCTTACATACTAAATGGCAATAGTTCAAATGCCGTAGTAATTAATAACTGTAGCCCCGCGACGTTGTAAATGCTATTGGGGGCCGCTTGAATAAGGAAAATATATTAAATATTTTTTTCCGTCGGTGCAGACATCTACTTTTGTGATTGAGATACTACAGAATGACGTTATAAGCCGCAAACGTTGGTTTTGCAGTGATTTAACCATTCCCGAGAAGCAACTTGCAAAATTTCAGTACACGATTTTTACATTGTGCTATTTGGTTAACCTGACATAGTAAATAATACATAATGTAGCTTACATACTAAATGGCAATAGTTCAAATGCCGTAGTAATTAATAACTGTAGCCCCGCGACGTTGTAAATGCTATTGGGGGCCGCTAGAATAAGGAAAATATATTAAATATTTTTTTCCGTCGGTGCAGACATCTACTTTTGTGATTGAGATACTACAGAATGACGTTATAAGCCGCAAACGTTGGTTTTGCAGTGATTTAACCATTCCCGAGAAGCAACTTGTGAAATTTCAGTACACGATTTTTACATTGTGCTATTTGGTTAACCTGACATAGTAAATAATACATAATGTAGCTTATATACTAAACGACAATAGTTTAAATGCCGTAGTAATTAATAACTGTAGAACCGCGACGTTATGAATGCTATTGGGGACCGCTTGAATAAGGAAAATATATTAAATATTTTTTTCCGTCCGTCCAGACATCTACTTTTGTGATTGAGATACTACAGAATGACGTTATAAGCCGCAAACGTTGGTTTTGCAGTGATTTAACTATTCCCGAGCAGCAACTTGCAAAATTACAGTACACGATTTTTACATTGTGCTATTTGGTTAACCTGACATAGTAAATAATACATAATGTAGCTTACATACTAAATGGCAATAGTTCAAATGCCGTAGTAATTAATAACTGTAGCCCCGCGACGTTGTAAATGCTATTGGGGACCGCTTGAATAAGGAAAATATATTAAATATTTTTTTCCGTCGGTGCAGACATCTACTTTGGTGATTGAGATACTACAGAATGACGTTATAAGCCGCAAACGTTGGTTTTGCAGTGATTTAACTATTCCCGAGCAGCAACTTGCAAAATTTCAATACACGATTTTTACATTGTGCTATTTGGTTAACCTGACATAGTAAATAATACATAATGTAGCTTACATACTAAATGATAATAGTTCAAATGCCGTAGTAATTAATAACTGTAGCCCCGCGACGTTGTAAATGCTATTGGGGACCGCTTTGTAATATCCTGGCTTTCTTAATTAATTCTTTAACTTTGAGCTATGAATGATTACCAATGTTAATAAACTTTTTACTCTCGGATAGCCACAGATGCCAGGGTCCAATCTGGTTAACTCAAATATACAATCAAGTACACATCAAACAAAGCGATTTATTTTGTATACCTATCTACATTTTAAAATAATAACTAAAATATTCCATGTATTTTCAAATAAAAGACTTGAATTTCAATGTATCACGGGCAGGCTGGCGCCTACTGGGTTAGGCAAGCCACGATACTTCTTCTCGTACTTTGTCGGCGGCAGGACGAAGGGATTCGTAGTTAGAAGAGCGTCCTCTACTCGGCTAAACTGGAAACAGAATCTAGGTTAAGTTTGTTTACTTTTATCGGGGGCATGAAATAAAGTTATATTTGCTTTTATTTCGGGGGTGTTGAGATTGGACTTGATATAAGGCGAAATCCCATTACGTCGAAGCTATTCTACAGTGCCCACAAAACCTCGTGTGCTGCAAAAACCTGGTGCGACAAGTGAAAATACGGTAGAATTACATATCGTGTGTCAGCTAATAACTTTTAAGCCAAATTTGCGTTTAAAGCTGTTACTGAAATTCCAGGGGTGTCTAGGTGATAACTAGGGGTTTTCTAATTACGTTATTCAAGGTGTGTAAACCCTCCTTTAAGCTACATGAATTACTTTAGCTTGAAGCTAACCTCACACAATTTTTGGTTTAGATTATGTACTATGAATTGCGGCTCTGCAGAAAGCACGGGAAATCTTCAGGACAAGATTGCTCTAGGTAAGTGAAGCTTTGAATCTTTACGGTTACGTTAATTACGTGAGTTTCGTGCGGGTACTTAACCTCGCAATTCTTGTTCAAATTTATGCAGAGATCTGGAGGGCCTCGCTTTTAAAATGCTTTCTAAGTGAATTACGTGAACGTTGTCGGGAAGCGGTTTCGAGGAGGTCTAAGACTCATATCAGGCGTATATGTACAACGAACCACGTACGAGTTTTAGACCACACCGGTTTCGAGGAGTAAACTTATATAAATTCCAGACAGGCATATATAAACAATGATCCACGTCTGAATTTTAGACAAGATAACTCCTGAATAGGCTCGACGGAGATCAATAGGCACTGAAAATCAATGGGCCACTTTGATCTTTCGGGGATTTCTGGGAAAGATTGGTTCTAGGACTAAAAGTCAAGAATGTTCTTCGGACGGGACTAGGATTTGGGCCCTCAGGGGGGCCCCAGGCAGGAAGCTGGTTCGGCTCGCTGGATGCAAGTCAAGTCCTCTTCACAACGTACGATACCTCTTATTTATACATTACCATACGCCGTAATTTGTGCAGGATTTTAGGCAGGGATGCGCTGGAAGACGACGGCGCCGGCGGCTCGTAATTTCTGCGCACCTCGATTGTTTCTTCGTGCCTCGGCGATGTTTTCGGACAATTTGTGACGAAGTTTTGGCGGCGGTCAAATTCGAACGTATTCCAATACGTAAAATACGATTTCGGCCGGCGCTAACGTCACACAAGCCCCTTCCTATGGAGGAAACAGCCGGTGGGTGGACGCCCTCTTCATGGAAGTACCCCTTTCGGCTTGGAAAACACCTGGGGATCCTGGAATTCTCGGCACACAACTCGGACAACATACATTCTAGGGAACGCGGAAGTTATGGAAGTAACCGGCGTTTCTTCTGGCAGTGTCTACTAGGTGAGTATACTTTTGTAATACTTTTATCTGGGGGAAATATAAAAATCGCGGTTTCGACCTATACTCCTTTCAGGACTTCTCGGCAAAAAAAAAAACAAGTTCGGAAAGCTAGGACAGGCAACTGCTAATATGCAAGGGAAACTTGCTTGCAGTTTTTGGTCAACAGGCGGTGGTTGTGGCATTAATTTCCACCTGGATCTTCACTGGGTTCAATTTCACGGGGAACATTCAGGAAAAATTTCAGTTGTACTCCGGTACGGGTTGCATACAATTCCATAGGTTCATGCTCTACAAATGCACGTTTTCTTATAGGCACCAAGGCGAAAGCGTGATCATTCTCAGGAGACATTCAACAACATGCATGCAATTAATAATACTGGCGGGTACAACGGGCATGGACAGGACTGGTAATTTTTTTGAATTTTCTGGATAAGCGGAATGAAATTTCATGTACTGCAATCAACCACGTGAAAGCAGTTTCAGGCTAGATGAGACTAAATATTCGCGGTATCGAATCATTTGTCTTTTCGTACATTCATTCTCCGGGCTCATAAAATTCTACGGGGTGCATTCTAGAAGAAATGCTACTTACTGATGCTGAGCTCGCGGTATCGACTCGCATTCATTCAGGTTTTGTTCAATCGCGGGAAAGTATTTAGGTTACGGGATTAACCGACTTTCTCACAATATTTGAACTTTAACTGGAAGAAATTAGTAGAGGTTGCGGAGACCAACTTACAATTTCATGGACATTTTGTATGTTTGCAGGTTACCTCGGTTCTGCGAAGATGGCTTCAACTTTGAAGATCTTGCACTGGATGTGATTTCCCTGAAGGGTTCGCGTTCCAAAAACTTCTCGCGAGGGAGGTTGTGCTGCAGGATAGCACGATGCTCCACGTCTATTGTAGCTGGCTGTACTTCTCAGGGTGAAGCTGTATACCAGGAGACGTCTCGGGGGGAAGTTTTTATGGAGGGAACTTACGAACACGGGGATGATCTGGACTCCAAAACTTAGTACTGTGCTCAAAGCTGATTTCTGGACTTCAGCTGGTTCTTTTGTACTTTCTGGAATATCTGGCGCCACTTGGAGGTGACCTAGTTGCGTAAACGCCCTGGCCTTCGACGGTTGGAATCTTCCAACGGCCTGGACTTCAAACAGGAGCTCTCTATGGACTGGATTTCCTCTTTTCCGCACTTGGAATCAACATTCCTCTGGAGGTTTCTAATTTTCTGGTGTTGGACAAGCTGGTGGCCTCTATGGGGCCGTTTTCCAACATTTCTGCAGGTAGTCACAGGCGGTTCTGGCGGCGGTAACATCTGGTTCTGGTACATGTCTGTGGTCGCGGTTTGTACAACATTTAAAATAATTAATTATACTTTAACTGATAACTAATTATTTTTCAGGTAAAACTGCTCGAGCGCCACTTGGATTGCGTGCTGGTGAAGCCGATGAATTACTTGACTATATACTTGAGTTTATGTCTCTGCTCGGGCTGGCCATGTAATAACCTGGCTTTCTTAATTAATTCTTTAATTTTGAGCTATGAATGATTACCAATGTTAATAAACTTTTTACTCTCGGATAGCCACAGATGCCAGGGTCCAATCTGGTTAACTCAAATATACAATCAAGTACACATCAAACAAAGCGATTTATTTTGTATACCTATCTACATTTTAAAATAATAACTAAAATATTCCATGTATTTTCAAATAAAAGATTTGAATTTCAATGTATCACGGGCAGGCTGACGCCTACTGGGTTAGGCAAGCCACGATACTTCTTCTCGTACTTTGTCGGCGGCAGGACGAAGGGATTCGTAGTTAGAAGAGCGTCCTCTACTCGGCTAAACTGGAAACAGAATCTAGGTTAAGTTGGTTTACTTTTATCGGGGGGCATGAAATAAAGTTATATTTGCTTTTATTTCGGGGGTGTTGAGATTGGACTTGATGTAAGGCGTAATCCCATTACGTCGAAGCTATTCTACAGTGCCCACAAAACTTCGTGTGCTGCAAAAACCTGGTGTGACAAGTGAAAAGACGGTGGAATTACATATCGTGTGTCAGCTAATAACTTTTAAGCCAAATTTGCGTTTAAAGCTGTTACTGAAATTCCAGGGGTGTCTAGGTGATAACTAGGGGTTTTCTAATTACGTTATTCAAGGTGTGTAAACCCTCCTTTAAGCTACATGAATTACTTTTAGCTTGAAGCTAACCTCACAATTTTTGGTTTAGATTATGTACTATGAATTGCGGCACTGCAGAAAGCACGGGAAATCTTCAGGACGAGATTGCTCTAGGTAAGTGAAGCTTTGAATCTTTACGGTTACGTTAATTACGTGAGTTTCGTGCGGGTACTTAACCTCGCAATTCTTGTTCAAATTTATGCAGAGATCTGGAGGGCCTCGCTTTTAAAATGCTTTCTAACTGAATTACGTGAACGTTGTCGGGAAGCGGTTTCGAGGAGGTCTAAGACTCATATCAGGCGTATATGTACAACGAACCACGTACGAGTTCTAGACCACACCGGTTTCGAAGAGCAAACTTATATAAATTCCAGACAGGCATATATAAACAATGATCCACGTCTGAATTTTAGACAAGATAACTCCTGAATAGGCTCGACGGAGATCAATAGGCACTGAAAATCAATGGGCCACTTTGATCTTTCGGGGATTTCTGGGAAAGATTGGTTCTAGGACTAAAAGTCAAGAGGTTCTTCGGGCGGGACCAGGATTTGGGCCCTCAGGGGGCCCCAGGCAGGAAGCTGGTTCGGCTCGCTGGATGCAGGTCAAGTTCTCTTCACAACGTACGATACCTCTTATTTATACATTACCATACGCCGTAATTTGTGCAGGATTTTAGGCAGGGATGCGCTGGAAGACGACGGCGCCGGCGGCTCGTAATTTCTGCGCACCTCGATTGTTTCTTCGTGCCTCGGCGATGTTTTCGGACAATTTGTGACGAAGTTTTGGCGGCGGTCAAATTCGAACGTATTCCAATACGTAAAAATACGATTTCGGCCGGCGCTAACGTCACAACGTCTGAACTGAGAGCGCAGGTGTCTAACGTGTGATAAATCTAGATGTTTGCTCGTCCTCTCCTTCTAACAATAATCGCCTTCCGAAACCAACGGCAACGATATCAACGTCAGGTCAACAGCCTGGCTTCTATTGAAGCAACCGGTCGCTAACAAGCCGCCATTCGAAAGCAATTGTAAAGCCCACCAGGGGCGAACCAAATACTCGCTGTATACGCCACTGTTTCAGAAGCGTGGTGGCAGACAAAAAAGTTATTCTGCTCCACGCGCTCGCCTTGCGTACCAAATGGTGTCGCAGTAAACTACAATCCGCGCTACCAAGAGAGCGCCTGTTAATCTTACCTTATGAAGGGATTCTGTCATCTCAAATGCCGCTAGAATTGCAGCGTTCGTTCGGCGCAAGTTCCGAGATGCAAAATTCCATAGATAAGTGGATAAGTGTAGGATACCACAAGAACGTTTGTCTTCTAGTCTGTACCAGTTGCTACATTTAAAATTTTCAGCAATACATATTGTGAGAATTCTTGCCTAACCTTATAGTTTACTTTGTTTGCGGTTGTGTATCTTCTTCTTCTTCGTCTTTCAACAGCCCCTAATAGTCCATTCCTGGACATAGGCCTCCCCTTGTTTCTTTCATAATTTTTTATCTTGTGCCAATTTCTTTCCGCTTTACTTTTGATTTCATCAAGCCAGCGTCTCTGAGGTCTTCCAACGCTCGTCTTATGCTGTCGGGGTCCCCACTGTATTATATGTTTTGTCCATCGATGTTCGTCTTGTCGAGCGACATGTCCAACCCAACTCCATTTGAGCTCCGCTATACGAGTTATGCCGTCCTTAGTTGTCTGTCTGGTTTTCTCATTTGTAACATGATCTCTGAGGCTTATACCTAGCATTCTTCGCTCTATTGTCCCTTGAGTTGTCTTGAGCTTATTTGCCGAGTTTACTGTGAGCGTTGTTGTTTCCATTGCGTATGTCATCACGGGAAGCACACAACTGTTAAATACTTTCATCTTCAAATTAATTGGGATATCTGCATTTTGTAATATATTCGTCAAATTTCCTGTTGCTGCCCGTGTCATTCGAATGCCCATATTTATTTCCTCGGATAATATGTCCTAAGTAAACATATTCTTCTACTTTTTCTATATTTTCATTTCCGACACTTATACTTACATCTTCTAAGGTCATGAATTTTGTTTTACTAAGGTTCGTTCGTAACCCAATTTCAGCTGATTTTGCTTCAAGTTCTTCTAGCACATTTTGTAATTCATGTATATTTTGACTAAATAGGACAATATCTTCCGCAAAACGGAGGTGACTTAAATAGCAGCCGTCAATGTTAATTCTCTTTTCATTCCAGTTTAATGCTTTAAAAACGTCTTCCAGCCCAAGAGCAAACAATTTCGAAGAGATGGCGTTTCCACTGCCTAATTCCTCTTCTTAATTGTATTTTATTTATTTTTAAATCATCTTTTATTTTTACAACAATTGTTACGCGCTCGTATATATTTTGGAGTATAGGTTTCTATACCTTAAGTCGATTCTTGCATTATTCATGGCTTTTAAGATAGCCCACAACTCTACTGAATCGAATGCTTTGTTGTAATGGACGAATGCAAGATGTACTGGTTCGTTATATTCATTGCATTTTTCTATTAATAATCGGAGGGATTGTATATGTTCGATAGCGCTGTAGTTTTTCTGAAACTCAGCCTGTTCCAGTGGCTGGTAATCTTCAAGTTTGTTTGTTAATCTATTTGTTACAATTTTAGTCAGCAGTTTATAGGGATGAGGTGGTAAACTTATAGGCCGATAGTTATCAATTTTTAATTTATCTCCTTCTTATATAGTAATATCACCTGTGAGTTTTGCCACGTTTCTGGTATTTTGCCATATGTAAGACATTTATTGAGGAGTATCTTGATAGATTGTAGTGTAGTACTCCCCCCTGCTTTCATCATTTCGGTCGTAATTCAGTCTTCATCCGGATCTCTACCGTCTTGCGGTTGTGTATGGAAGGTTGTATATCCTCTTTTTGAAAACGTTCAGATTTTTAAAGTTGGCTATGAGAGATAAAAGGCAGATTTTTGGAAAAACAAGTGCTTGTTTCCGGTTTTTGGGGCTTCTTCTGACAGCATAAAAGGGAAAAAGTTAAGTCCTGGTTTTGTGCTTACGAGATCATATATAAAATATGGAGTAATTATTCCCTTTGAAATGTTTTGGTGTTACACTTTGCTTGTGGACCTTACGGGTATGTTATTTTGGAATAATTCCAAGTGAAAATAGCCATTTTTGCGATAATTGCGGACTACATGTTGTCGCATCAGGGGAATCCTTCCAACGAGGAACCTGGGGTAAACTAATAGCCCTTCTAAAGCCTCCAGACAACCAAACGTTCACTGCAACGAAGACTACGGTTACATCGTGTAGAAAATACCAGATCTGCATACTGACGTGAGGTGTGAAGCCGCCACCTGCTGCGTTCAGCTTAACCTGGTTTCTGGTGGAAGTCATCGGGCACGTAACGTACATCTAGCCACCCTATGATCACCGGCCGTAGCAGCAGTGCTGCGTTCAATCGTCTCGAGCTCTGCTTCAAGGTGGATAGGTATTCTGAGCTATCGTTTTGGCTGACGGTTGCCGCTACCCTCTTCGGAAGCTCCCAAGCAAGTTGTGGGTTATCCACTAGGACTGCTGCTGTACCATTGATTGCTTCTACCCTCTTCGAAAGCTTGTAACCAAGCTGTAGGCCATCGACCGAGGCCGCGCCATTCCCTACGCTGCTGTTAATTTGGTTGTCGATTTTCAAAGCCTCGCCACTACCATTTGGGACCAGCTGTCGTTTGGAAACGTATCAGGTCAGATCTATTTAATTCTGTCGCGACTGTTGACTGCTCTTTTGTTTCAATTGTATGTGCTACCTGATTTGCTATTTGAGCGTTTGAATATTTTGAATTTTATTTGAGGTCATGAGCCGAGTTTTACCTCCAATTTTTACAAGTTATATATATTGGGATCAGATAATTCATGTACCCACCTAAATTTTAGTTCATTGTATTGCAAATTCATTACGTATTTACCGCACAGAAAATACAATTAACTTTTAGATCTTGGTATAAATGTAAATAAGCTTTTGATTCTAGTTGCCAAATTTCGGGCGACCCTTTATACCACTTGGTATTGTAAATGATTCGCAAACAGTATTATTAGATAACACAATTATACATAATTTTCTTTGAATTCGCGCTCTGGAATTAAGGCCTTTAACCCGTCAAGCGTTTGCATAACAAAGATTTTGTAGGGTGAATTAATTTATTGTTAGCTGAAGTATCAATTCAGGTAATCTACTTGCGTTTTATGTCTTATGTTTTCTTTCTGGTTGTAACGAGTGACCGACTCGTTCAAATTTAGTTTAACTTTATTGTTTATTTTGCCTGATCCGTATATTTCATTATTTCATTGGAGGTTTTGCAATAAACTAGTAGGCTGTATTATTAAATTTATGTATTATACGATTAGTAAGCACATTACATTTGTCGCCTTGTATCAACTGTGTTGTTTTATTTTCAAGTGATTATTTTCCCTAGAATACTGTGGTAGTTGGCGAGGGACACGTTTGCACCGACTATACATCAGTCAAGCGACGCGAACTACCTTCCCTTATGCCATTAAAAAGGAGTTCTTTTGCGCTAAATGCGAACGCGGCATTTCGTTCTGCTGGGCCAAAGAAAGAGTTATAACGGGTACTAAACCCAATGTAAATTGTATTCGAGAAATTTTACAACTACTACGCTTGTGTTGCTTAAGAACATACCCGTGTATTGTCTAGTAGATTCCGACGCGGATTGTGGATGGTCAAATTGAGCGGTATGTGCGTACCATGGTTGACTTGCTAATGTAAGAAGTCAGAATGGACGAGCGCATTGCAAAAGATGTAACTAACATCTGATTGATGAGCAGTTGTTTGAACGTTTGATTGATTGCTATTGTTTGCTTGATAAGTACGGCAGAAAAAAGTTATTGCGATATTGCATGTGTTTGGTAGTAGGGTAACAAGTACCCTCTGAGCATTGCGAAATGACAAGTTTATCTGGTTTTTCGTGAGCGAAAAACACTTCAGAATTGGCCGTGTTAGCTTCTAGCTGACTTCAGCCCTTCGGTGGTGCCGATTTTATGACCTATGGGGTCGCCGGCGCTATTAATTACACCCCATAAAACGGTCTGCGAGACGGCTGCCCAAAATATGAAAACAATATTGTGAGACAATTTCAAAATGCGGCGTGTGGGCAAGCATTCGTCTCCGAGGCTAGCCTGGGAGAGCGAGTGTGGAGCGTTGCATTACTTAAATACGGTAATAATTGCTTATTTAATAAAGCTGGTGCGATACTTAACTTTTAATTGACAGTATGTTTATTATTTGTTCACATATATAATAATTAGTCTGTGATACCGTTGGACGTATTTGCTGTATACAAACTGGAAATGTTGTTAAGGTATTTGTAATATTTCAGTCTTCAATTTTATCAATAGCTGACAATCAAATACTACAAAATATACTGACAGTAATACGAAAAAGCATGAAGCATGGCCTTTTTCTTCATTGTAAAGGTCTTGACAAGAACATGGTTTATTAGTGTTTGCATTTTTGTTACTGTTTAATTTTTTTTCTTGGCATAGGTTCACCTCTTAGCTGCACCCATTAATAGCCACTCGAACATTTTCAGGGATTCTGCAATTTATTTAACTTTTTATTTAAATATTTCTGAGTAAGTTGTAAAACAATTGAATAAAGAAATAATTGGGATTTTATTTAATGAAATGAAAGGCAATTGAGTTATTAACAGTTAATATTTTTTGTTGGAAATCTGTCATTACCACGAGCTGAAACTATAAAATAATCACTATAAAATAATAACTACAGCATCACTTCAAAGGCGATGTTATTTAAAATATTAGAAACTTTTATTAACTGAATGTGAAATGAGCTAAGATTTTGTTATGCGTAAGCTGTAAAAATCAAAGAAATAATAATGCTCCAATAGAATAAATGTAAAATAAAATGTAATTAAGGACGTTATATGTTGTTGTTTTAGTTAGTTCTAAGTGTTGTATCAAATATAAGTGTTCATAATGATAAACAGTTTCTTTAGTTCAATTTCAAAGCTACTAAAATTACTTTCGTAATTTTTATAAAAAATCTTGACCTGGAAAAAGCCTGAGCAGTTTTTATAGTTCAAAACGACAGTTTTTCTGAAAGATATAGCCAAGGGTCTATTAGTTGAGGCAGCCAATATTACTCCTTTCGCTTAGCTGCCGTAAGACTCAATTTCGAGCATCACCTCAGATATTTGAATGGAGTAGCACACCTCTAAACTTTAAAGCAGTAGTTTAAGCTAGAATCGTAGCTTTCTATCATTCTCGAATTGGATTATTTTATCAAAATCTAAAGTGCGCCGTTTCGAACGAAAAGGAAATTTCCAGAAACAAGCAAACCGTGGCTGTCTAGATAATAAATCGTTTTAGATGAAATATAATTCTGCCGCAGTCGTGATTATTTTCGTATGCATTGAATCTTTTTCTGAAGAAGCAACGAGCGCTGTAAAACGATGGGGCGGGATCCACATCGTATCGGTTCTCATCCCCCAACCGGTACTTATCAGGACTTGTCAAGAGTCAGAAGAAAAAGTTTACCGATGTGTCTTCCGTTTGTTTTTGTGCAGCATCCGTCGAAGTGAGGATAGGTTCAATAACAGCGCCTGATTTGAAAGTTTGCTACAGCTGACGTTGATTTTGTTTCAGTTTTCAGTGTTTCCTCTCGGGAATTTGGTTTTATTCCTGAACTTTGTTTATTAAATTTGTTCGCAAGGGCAAGTGGGTGTTTAACATTGATATTGATGGGAAACGGCACGGCGGTTTCCGGCAGAAGCAAATTACGCAGCGTGATTTATAGCGCCCGTTATGAAACATTAGATAGACAAAAATTGCGCACTCAAAAAAGCATCAAGAAATCATCAGTCTAAAACAAGCAATAATATTTCTGGGTGCGCTTCGGCGAATCGCAATATTCGGACACATTTTACGGCCGCCCCAAGACGCCAACGGAAGCGAAGTAAGCTCATTAAGCTAATGATGTGTGTCCTCAGTTCGCCTGCTTTGATACATTTTATGAATCTTGATGTCCGCCAAGCGAATGATTTGATTCTGAAGTACCTCGTCGCTACCTGCCCTATCTGCACGAACAATCTACCCGAGGATGAAAGCGCTCGGCGTTATCAGATCCTCAGACTTCGTTGACTTTACCACGCTACATTTGTGTTTTATCTAATTTTAAGGTGTTTCTGTATTTCGGGACCCTCCGTAAAGAATATGGAAGACGTCGCATCAAAGAAGTTTAAAGGCGGAGGCGCCTTTGAGAAAATTTTTCCAGTTACCGAAGATCACACCCGAGCTTTCAGCACTTCCTCAGATTGAGTTTTAGGGCAACCGTATTTTCGATACCTGCATAATAACTTGTAGCAGCCGAAGCGTTAAATTCGCACCATACTTTGATTACCACCTATGCGGTTAGCTATCGATTTCTTATTATACTTCCTCGTAAGATCCAGCCAACAAGCTCTTGCACGCGGCTTTTCTACAATATAGATAAATTACTTCATTACATGATTGTAATTATTAGACACAAAGTTCAATAACTCTCATTTACTATTGCGGAATAGATACTTTAATGAACTTTAGTGACTTTTTTTATAGATCTACTTCTGGTATCTTTTACATTTTATCTGCACAATGTTTCTTCCTTTCGAAGATTTCTGGTGACTAACCATAATGCAGGTTCTTCCTATTATTATGTTGAAAGATTCCTTGTTCACTTTGCTCCTAATAGCTTAAGACGTACTTTGAGGTCACTGTGCTGTACATCTCCTTAAAATGCATTCGTCCTCTTAAAGTCTAAATTCGGATGATTAGCGGAGTAGTGGAGCAACCAGACGTAAATGGTCTTTTTAAAGGCAGGTTACCCATTTGGCAAATGACATATCCAGGTATGAAGCTATACTAATCGATTGAATTATATTAACTTTTTGGTTCCCTTTCGCTTGTTTTGTATATCGTACCAGAATCTTTAACCCAGCATTCCGGAAAATATCTTTCTACAGTTGTGAAACGACTTATAATATATTCAGGTATGGTAAAATGTGAGTCCATGACATGAAAAATTAATAACAGATAGAAGATGTTAGAGAAGGTGGAAAAATACATTTACCTTGGACAGGAATCAGGATGGGGAAATATAACTTAAAAGCTGAACTAAATAGACGTGTTAGACTGGGATGGATGGCGTACGAAAAATTGGGTTACATAATAAAGATGAATATTCCACAAAAACTAACAGCCAAGACCTTTAACGAATTCATACTTCCTGTGCTATTGTGCGGAACAGAAACCTGGGCCTTCAACAAATAAATTGTCAAGAAAATGGCTGTCACACAAAAAGATATGGAACGCAAAATGCTGGGAGTAATTATAAAAGACAAAAAGAGAAATACATGGCTACGTAGTGTATCAAAAGTGGACGAAATAATGGAGTGAATGGCGAACCAGAAGTGGGAATGGGCAGGCCACGTAGCAAGATCGCAAGATAGATATAAAAATTGTACTCAATTGGAGGCCATGGGGGCAGAAAGAACCAACTGGAAGACCTCAACCGCGTTGGTCCGATGATATGAAGAAAACGAGTGGTTTCAACTGGCAGAACATAGCACAGAATAGATCGAGGTGGAATGATGTTAAGGAGGCCTATGTCCACAAATGGACTGAGGAAAGCTAAGAAGAAGTAGAAGAAGAAAACAATTTTTGCATTTAATACTGGATACCGAGAAGAATGAAACGAAGTATTAATATAATAATAATATTACTTATTAGTGCATAAGAATATATAACCATTATCGCACAAGTCATAGTAAGGATATGAAAATATCACTGTAAACAGTTTAAAAAACTTTTTTTAAATTCGCACTATAAATCTACCATACTTGATACATAAGATATAGTAAAAACATGAAAATATCACAGTTAACACTTATAATTATAATAATAACAATAATTTTATTGCCATCCAATACAAAGAGGTACATTGGCATTGTCACGCAATGTATAAGAAGTGATCAACTGCGAATTATTAGGCAGAATCACCAAAATACTCCTTAATCGAGTAGAAGCAATTACCTAGTAAGAACGTTTTATATTTTCTTTTAAATAAAGTCAATGATTTGCTACTTTTGATTTCTGAAGGTACCGCGTTGTACATTTTTACACAGTTGTAAAAGTGACCGGTTGTAAACATAGCCGAACAATAGAATGGCATACTCAAATTAGCTGCTTGCTGTATTGTAATAGTAGCTTCGCTTAAAATAGGGTTTTAAATAAAATATAAAATTTATAATTAGGGCAAGGAATAGTACACTTTATGAAATGAAAGTTTCAATTGAAAATTGCCTGCCAAACTCAGGGCAGATGAAAAGAATGTAATAATAATTACCAAAAATAGATGGTTTATTGTTCTTTCCTTATTTAATTTATTTGCAACAAATTAAGGCTTAGCTCCGGTGAACATGAAACAATTCTTAACTCAGGTGGTCCGTCCATAAAATTAAGTAGAAATTTTTTATGACAAATAATTCGTTGTATGACAATTACTTTTTGATATTAGGGCAAATGCATCGTTCCCAACTAATAGATAAATAACCTCTAAATTTAAGGCAATAAACAAGATCATCCGTCAGTGCAAAAATAGCGTTAAATTGAATTTTAAACACCAAAATGGCAAGAATGCTTTCAGGTAAATACGATTAATTCTGTGACCTAGCAACGGCTAACCTCGTTTTGTTTCTAGTACGACGCAAACCCACGCGTGATTCGCTTTTGTTCAATTTCCGGCAAAAACTGCAACTACAGCTTTGATGTCATGTCTTTACATTTTCACTAAAGTGTTCTTTTCTTGGGATGAATGTCACCACACTTTACGCTGCTTTTAATTTTCACTTTGGTTTATTGCTCTATTGCAACTATTGCGTTGTTAGCACTGTTTTTCGTTTACCTTTCAGTTAACTTACCGTTTGCTGGCTTATAAACTTTTAATACATAACCCTCATACAATTCCTGTACTTAACAAATAATTCTGTATCATTTTATTTACATTATGTTTGACCTTACTAAGCTCAAATCCGTCAGTTACAAATTAATTTGCATTGGCCCTTCCGAACGTGTATCATATCTGAAACGTAACCCTTCTGAAAACTGCCTTATCTCATGTTAACTTTTATCCCTCAAATTATTAGTTACTTCTGTTCACAGGAAGTGCATTTATTAATGTAAAGTACTGATTATCTTGCAATAAATAAAGTATTTAATTCTGTGTTCATGTTGACCTTATTCATTCTGTTACTTAGTCAATCAGAATTGCTGTGGGCAGTAAACCATTACAATATATAGGGTTTTCCGATTGCTTCTCACAATTTGCTAAGTTTCTATTAAACCACCTAGCTATCGTCTGTCGGACGTGCTACTATTCTGTAGTCTTTGTAATCGTTGTTCATAGGGTAGGTGTTTTTAGAGTGTTAGATAATTTACTTAATCTCTATTGCATATTTTCTATTAGAGTTACATCTTTTAAGAAGTAGGGAGACAAACTACAACGGTAAATTATAATAGATGTAGACTTTAAGCATTTTAATATAAGATCTATATACTTTCCCTGTAAGTATTAAGTTCTGTGACATGTAATAGTTGTAAATATACCTTTATTGTCATTTTCGTATAATTAGTCAGGAAATTTCGGAAACTTGGCTTATGATCTACACAGAAAGAACAATGTTATATTACCATGATTGTACACATTTAGATTCAGCAGATACTCGTTTATACATTCTAACTACTGTCTCTTAGTTCTACCTCTTCTGCTTCTTAGTAAATTATTCCTCTAAACCGCTACATATCTTGAAACAAGCCTATGGGATCCATCGCCTGTATGATCTACTTTCAAATTTAAATGTATAGTTAGTCTATAGTTACATATTTTTTCTGGTTGTGAATTAAATTTAATCTGTGTATTCGCGCAAATCAAAGGTGCACGCAACCGAATCTGTACGTAGTGTAGCGGTTAAATTTACGTGTATACAGCCCACAACACAACGTCAAAACTTGCTCGCAAAACGGGGAGTAGTTCAACTTAAGTACATTTCTCGAAAAACGAGCAGTCGCAACGATCCTTAGCTCCTGAATGTATTGTACGAAATCACCTACAGTGGGTTGATTTAGAGTGTGCCGCACAAGTTAGAAGTGCAGCAATCTTTCATTTGCGTTCACAGCAAACGTCTTTTCACTGTGTATGAGATAAATATACAAGTTTGTGTCGCACTCAAAAGTGTATTCGTTGCGAAAGCGTAACGTCAATCGACGAATTTTCCTAATAGGCAACGATAAGAGTGCGGTATTTTTGTCACTTCCCAGTGTGTTAATTTTCTACGCATCATGTTTTCCAAGATTAGATAATGCAATTCAAGGGAAAACCACTATGTGACTCAGCACTCCGAATACTTTCAGGAATTTACTCTACAGGAAATGTTTTGCAGTTATACGATTAGGTTAACTGTGAGAAGGTTTTGCCAGCGTGAAAGAGTGTGGTTCAGAAACGAATAATACAAAAGCAAAGAGTGCTGGTTTTAGCGCATGCGAAAAAGAGTATAGTCGGCTTCAGCCAGAACCGTTTTGTGACAATTTGTGCTTTTAAGGACTATTATTGCAGTCTATTTTAATAAAATGTTATCGACCTTAGCTATATCGCACGTAGGTTGTTCTGGGATCTGTTTAAGCGCAAAATGTTGTGTACGAGTAGTATATGATACTTCTAAGTCAATCTTCTTTTGGCATACATTTTTTATTTTCAGAGGGTAAAATGAACTAAAGTAACAAATGGATTCGAAACACTAAATATACTAGTGCATTTTAAGCAAGAAAAGTAGGTCAAAGTTAATGCCTGTGAGATCCAGCCCGTTAAACTGTGTGATATTTAAACTACCCATCAACTGAAGGAATATCAAGGACCAATAAACTAATTATTTCGATTTTCACTCCACTTTCCCGTACCATAATGTCAGTTACCCGTTTAGCTATTTATTGGCTACTTTGCGTCTCATCTTAAATTTACTCGTGGAAAACATCAGGCTTCGTTATATCTTAAAAATAAATAATAAATTCTGATGTTGCAAACATAAAATGTGGATTAAGTCGGCTAAAATATCTTAATGTATCTTTAAAAAATGCATGCTTTTGCTATTAATATAATATATTGCAGTGGTATTTATCCCTCTACTCAGTTCTGGTAGCAATGCAAAGAAATCAAAAATAATGTCACTAAAGCACAGAGTTGAGGTAATGCATACAACTGAGAAATTCCGTATAATTTATCAAATCATAACCACAATGGCGAAACTTGGCCATTAACATGGAAAGCAATTGAATTAATAGAAAAATATTGAAGCTCAATTTTCATGTATTGGAGTCAGTAAAAATAATTTTAAACATAATATATGAGGTTTGGGCAATGTAGAAACAGAACCTAAAAATTTTTTAAAACTGGCACAATAGTTCAAAATATGCACAGCTTAAAATTAAGCGTTAGCTATTAAAATAATCATTACATAAAGACGTGTGTTGTGAACGTTTTTAAAATAAGGTAAGAGAAGAGGATAAATGAATGGAACATGCTGCAATAGAGCACAATCCAGAAGAAAATTCTAAAATAGAACATGCAACCAAGATTAATATAAAAGTTGGGAACAGGACACATTATTTAATTAATGAGGAAAATCACACATTAACAGGAAATGAACAAAGTTAGTGTAAATAGTTAATCAATAGAGTGACGTGCGGGACAAGACAATTATAATAAAACGAAGTGAGTGGCGCTAAGAGACGTTTTTAAAGAAGAATTTGAAAAACATTTATTTTAGTTGCAAGAAATTTCACAAAATGTATTGTAAAATTTGAATTTATTGTTGGAAGTTGTTAATTTGTACCCAGTTTATATTCTGTCAATTCGAATTTAGATTTTTTGTTTATAAGAAGCTTGGTGACAAACAATTGAAATAAAATTATTATTGACATGCCAGTTTTTGCTCTACTAATTTATTAAGTTTTCTCATAGTAAACATAAAAATATTGAGTTTAAAATATCACCAGTGTGTAGAGAAATTTGTGCTGCATCAGTGAGAGTAAAGGTGGCGATTTCTACGACATAAAATTAATTTTCATCGGCCACCTCCTCCGATTCCAACGGCAGTCATCCCAGCATCCCGAGCAAGTGTTCTGCGGCTTTCCAGAGGTTGATATAGGGTACCAGCAGGTCCGGCCGAGGTCTACAAGACTTCGCACATCCGTCTCAGCATCTAGGGGACTCAACAAACAGCGCAAGAACCATTGAAGAGGTCTCCGAGGCAGCATCCGAAAGAAAGTAGGGTTAGTGCATTTGCCAAAATTAACCGGCGCAAAAAGCAGGGAAAGTAATACCTTACCTAAAACACGAGCTGAGGAACCGAAATCCAGCGATTGTTCGTGTCCATGAGCAGCTACTTCTTCAGGATTTCCATTTTAAGTCCAAATTTTGAGGTTAAGAATAACAATTGCATGGAAGCGTCCTTTTGGAACAAGTTAATCGCGGTTTTAGCCTGGAAAACAAAAGAACGAACGCCGATTGAAGGCGCGAAATTAAAAACTTACCTGATCAAATTGCTCATTATAACCTTTTAACAATTCATTTCAAAACGCAGGCGGACAGCCTAAGTTGAATTATGTGGGTCAGTTTATCTGTCAGTTAATCTGCACCGGCGCAGTACGGTTCGAATTGAATTTCAAATCACTTTTGCAGTGGCGTCCGAGCCAGTTTTTAAAATTCGATTGAAATTAGGAACCCAACACCTGAGATTTTGAGTTTCGTGTGTACTTTATCTGAGTTAGCAATTTATTATTAACAAATGGATGCATTATCAATATAGGGCAAACTACTATGACGAATATTATAAATCGGCGAACCCAGAAATTAATCAGTTGAAGTTTGATTTTTTTCAAAATTAAAAATAATTTGTGTGGTGGACTTTTGATTGAATTTATTTATCAATCATATCACAAAAATATCTCATAAGCCATTGCAATATTAAGGAAAAGTATAATCTCTAAAATACTAGTGCGTTCCGTTGATACTCAGTGCTTAAACTTAGCTTGAAACATATTTATTTCTACTTTGAAATGCATGTTGTGCCACAAGTAGCTAAGTCTTGTAATATAATTTATTCTTGTTTAACAATTTAGTGTCGACATATAGATTGCGATAAAGCGTTTTTAATATAAGTCATGCTACGAAGTCGTGCTAAGTTGACAATGCACTATTGTGTTTACAGTCGCAATTTAGCCTATACAGTATTAATCACCGCTATATTCACTTATTTGAGAGTTGACGTAGGCTAGAGATGATTTAAAGGGAAAGTTTCGCCGGACATTCTTACAACAATCATCCTACCCCATATCATCATCAAGAGTCCAATTACCAAAGTTTCATTCTTTCAGTACCTACCAATCTTATCTATTTCTAAGTACTTACTAAAGTGACTTCATACACTTGGCTACTTAAATTTGGATTAAGAAATGCTGACGTATAGACTCACCTTCTCTACGTTTTTACAAATATGAGTTGCTCTATTACATTTCATGCGTGAAAGCTACACTTGCGACAATACTTTTCCTGACAGGCAGCTGGTGTCGAATATTAACGATTAAAACTGCGCCCACGGAGAAAGCGTTCCTCAAGGGGAATTCCATTAGTTTTCATAACAACTTGTTGTTTGCAGTCTTATTATGTCCCAGCACCCTCTCTGCTGATGGCTCGAGCCATTCCGAAAAAATATTTTCATATGTCACTCGTACGGGACAGGAACACTCGCGGCTTTTAGGCACAAAGACATCTAATGCGAGTTCCTGCACCGGCATTGTCAACGTCAATTCATCCAATAAAATCACTTTTTCGATACAAATTCCAGAAGTTAAGTGAAATCCTGTAAAAGTCTCGACTTGGAGCAAATCCTAAAATGCGTGCACGTTTGACAGCTGCTCTATCAGAAAGTATATCCTCTTGGGGAATTAAACATGGGGCCCGCTTTCCACTTAGCTCTCGCGACAATGGCGCTGCCACGCGGCTAAAATATTGAACGTAACTTCAGCCGCAACTATGCAACTTCTAGATTTGCGATCTCTGCTGCGGATTTTTATTGTAATTTAAATTTTCCCGGTTCCTCCGCGTGCGACAGGGCGAGATTGGGGCGCCAAAATCAAGAGCGAATTAGGCGGCTTGGGAGGCTGCGGCGTCCGGCTCCAGCAAACGCGAAAAATACATTTTTTATACGCAAATGGCGGCGTAAAGGTACCCAGTTTCTCTAGATGGAGTGTCATGTATGTTTTATGATACCGCCTACGGCCACTACCGACGGTGCGTATGTTATATGTTATCAGACAGCTCCTGGACGCAAATGCTACTCTGCCAACATTCGTTTCCGAGACAACTATCATAACCATTTTATCATTGCTTTCCTCAGGGACTGGGATGTTTTGGTTGGACTTTTATTGTGGCAGCGCCTTTTGCGCGTTTTAGGTGGCCGCTAATCTCGTTTGCGGTTGAATTTCGACGGCGAAAACAATTTTTGGACGTTTAGTCAATTACTTGAAGTAAAGAAAGGAAATATCGATTAATCTCAAAAGATTACGGTTATTTATATAAGCGAATAGTCGTTCCGCGGACTTGAAGGAGTTAAAATTTATGCAAGTATTATGGCTTATATCTTCCTAAGCGATCACTTTTTGCTTTGCATTAGGTTTTCTTACTGAGAGAAATTAGCTTATGCAAGCTTTGCTATGAATTTGCCCATGCTATGCTCCTAACCTAACATAATATATGCCTCGGTTATATGCTACGATAATCTTATGTGTTTGCAATAGCAGCAGAAATAACATCTTAGAGCTTCTATGCTAATACGAAACTAAACATGCAGAGATCGAATAAGGCAAATTAAAAACTGCAATTTACGTTATAAAATTTTAGCTAAAAATTGCCGTTACTAAAGTCTGCTGTCTGGAATTCGATATTTTTATTCTGAAGATGCAATTACATCACCAAGCAAACCGAGCTCTATGTAGAAAGGCGCTCAGTTGCAAATCAGAGGTACCTTTAAGGAGTTGAACATATCTGTAGCTGATTAATGTTGTTAGAGTGTACATATTGATATACAACTTCTACTGGATGTGGTGGTCATTCATTTATTCAATTCAATAAGTTTTATGAAACTTTGGTTCACTTTTTATGGCAATATTTTATTTGAGAATCTTGAACTTTACTACCAATGACTGTCAACTAGTTCAAGCACGATCTTTTAACATTTTTTAAACCTATACGCTCTACCAATAATAATTTTATAGATAGTGGCAGTAAGTCATTATTCGAAAAATTATTTTCGGGTACGCTACATTTAACGTCTTACACTAGAAGAACCGGTATTTAAAAACTAGGTTTATATCGTATGTTGCATTTAGACAAAAACACTGATAAATCAAAAAGCTCTCTTACTACTCCTGTCAGTTACATCAGTTTAATAATCGTGTAAGGAGCAGCGCTGTATAATGATGTAATTTTATTAAGACTTTCAAGTCATCTAATGATAAGCTTCAACTATTGAACAAAATAGTTTTATGTAGAGTATGAGAAACGGTAAATGTAAAAGAATGTTGACGTCTTATAAAAAAAAATTCAATCAACTCATTCGTTAGTTATGGAAGGAAGCTATAACTATGGAAAGCATACCTGCGGGCTTTGTATCCATCGGAGTGTAATTACTATGTTAAAGCAAATACATTTCCTAAAAATCTGGTGTGATACACGCACACAACTTCCTTTTACAGTGATCTTATAATTAGCCAAAAATTTGATTTAAAATGTTTTAAGCATTTGTCAAAAATTTTCAAAAATTACAAATTCTGCAAAAACGGTACAAAATAGAGCGTTAGTTGAAGAGACAAATTTTCTCTAGAATTTTAAGCTGAATTCAAAAATGTAATAATATACCGGGTGTTCTATTTAAAAGAGAAGTTAATAAAAAAAATAGACAAAAAAACAAAAGAAACCCATTTTAGAAGCATTCAACTGGAAAATCACCTATCTCACGTCAATACACATTCAAAATGTAATAAAAATGTAAAGTTTAAATAAAATCGTTAGAGCCGTTTTTGAAAAAATCGAAAAATACTGAAAAATCACAAGAGTAAACACCTACTTCCGGTTATGCGATTTTTTTCAAAAGCTTGCTGTCTCATATACATAGTACACAAAACTTATATATGAAGTTTCAATGCCATACCGCTTTTCGTTTTTGAGATATTCTGTTCACAGACAGACAGACACACAGACAGACACACAGACAGACACACAGACCAATGAAAAAAAAATGTTTTTTGGGATCAGGGGACTCTAAAACGTGAAGATCTGTTGAAAACTCAATTTCGAATTTTTGGGGTGAATCCAATACTTCCTTTATTGTAAAAGGAAGTAAAAATCGAGTTTGACAAGCTTCTCCTGTTGTAGAACGTTCTCCTTTGCGTGGCCAGGTGAAGTGCTAGTAATCTGCATTTCCTTCGCTTTTAGAGGTAGGTCTCCCAGAACGTGTACTTTCATTACTGCAGATGATCATGCATGATCTACATTGATACTTCCTCAGCATCTATTGCAGATATATTTTCAGCAACATTATTGCCAGCTATATCATAAAAAATCATTTCTTATATAGGAAAAATTATGTAAGGTAAAGTACTATCACGTATTGATCTGTTAATATGAAGAAACACCCTCTGAGATATAAAAGTAGTATAAAAAATCACAAATCGATTTACTAAAAGAAGAAAATTGCAAAGCATAGAAAGCGAGAAGTAACTAAAAATACAAGTAGTGATACTGAAATTGACGTTGAGTAAGCCATCAAGTAATGTTATACGAAAAATTACGCCAGCTTTACGTTTATTTGGAATAAAGAATATAAAGACCTTAGTATTAGTAAAGTTAAAAGGTAGAAAGCGAAATATCACTGCTTATTATTATGTGTGTAAGATTGAAGCGGTTGCAAAGATTAAGGTTACATACAAATAGCCCTGCTACAAGATCGTTGGTATTTATTTCGATTAGGTTTATCTATTGTATGAACAAAAACAATAGAGCAATCCAACAAGTAGTTTAATGTTGACAGCCGGTTGAAGGAATAAAGATGTTTTAGTTTTAAAAAATTGATCAAGTTCAAATTCGTGTCGTGACTAAATACCTCGTAAAGCAAGACCATTATGTATGCGTATTAAAATTTTATATTTGGGGCAAAAGTCCCCGTTACTACAAGGAAGTAGACTCTGATGTTTAAGCGTAGATGTCAGAGTTATGAGTATGACCCCCGTAGTGGATGCCCGTTAACCGTGTGTCAAGTAGGTAACGCGAGAGGCACCCAATTATATAATTACCAACGTCTAGAATATAAATAGGTCTTGGACCGGATTGTCTCCTTGCTGTTTTCAAAGCAAAAATGTGTCGCTAAGGACATTTCAGTGCAATATCTTAGACTTTAAGTAAGTAATCGTATCAAAGTAATCAGAACAGCGTATACAATATTTTTTATGACTATTTATTCGATTTTATTTAGGTACCCAGCATGCTTGGTTTCAAAGCATTGATGTATTTAATATAACCTGCTAGAAAAGACCAAAATTATCAGATAACTAAACTGTTCGAACCGCAGAAACCTACTCATGGACGTTATTAAGAGACCAAATGGAGAAATACTTCCTGTACTCCAAGAAAAGCTGAAGTGCAGGTGAAATAAATCACTATGTTATTAGTCGGTATAAACAACAACTACAGTAGCAAGAATCGGCGATACTGTTGATTTCCGAAGGGATGTGGATGATAAGTTTCCACTAAAAAGGCTGTGTGTCATTTCGGAGTCTAAGCAGCGTTTCAAATTATTATCTTTCTTTGCGAAACGCATTCGTAGAAAGAAGCCGCTTTTAGCTTGAAGGCCTCAATTTTGGTGGTACAGAATAACACTGCTCGAGCACTAATTTTAGCTAAATAGAATGAAAGTTCAAATAAAATAGGATTAAAATAGATGTTTTAAATTTATACTCTTCATTAACTTCATGCTTTCATCAAAGATTATCTTTAAAGAGAGGCTAGGACCTAAGTTCTTTATTTAGATCCAGCACTTGCATAGATAATCGCCATGTTAATACAATTTAACTTTTGTATATTTTTCCTAGATTTCATGTAAAATTGAATATTGTCCAAAGGAATTTACCTACAAGTGAAACTCAAACAGACTTTATTCCCAACTATATCTTCTTTTCAAGTTGCAAACACAAAGAAATTTACAAGATAAATACTACACGTAGTCAATAGTCACAATGCCACGACTGCGCTTCAAGCTGAAAGCAAACGATTTTGCTACAAATATCATTCTGCTGAAAGCGCTGTTGAAATTCCACCTCATGACGTTGTATTGGCATACTTATTTATTTTTTATCAGTTATTTGAAGCTATTCTAAACTGGTTTTTGATTAACACTTAATTAGTCGTAAAACTGCAGGCTTTTTTTGTAAAATTTCAATTATAAGTTGTCTTATTTCTCAATTACAATGCGTTGACACGTTTAAAAAGTTTGCAGATACGTGGCCTAGCAAGAATCTAACTAATATTTTCTGTTAAATAGGGAACGAGGAACTCTTACTTCAACCCCAAACATATTTTGTATAAATCTCTGACTGAGTGCGAGTTCCAACTATCAAAACACGTCTTTATAGAAAATGATGTTTCGCTGTGTTTAAAGAGTTGAAGAACGCTTGTAATTTAACTTACTTTTTCTACTCCTTAAAATAAACTGGCATATAATATACTAACATACACGTCGCTAAGTGACATTTTAATTACGCCTTAATAACTTGTGACTAAAGAGTCTCTTGGTCACATGTTGAAGTTGGCAATGACGTTTTGCTCACGGGGTGAAGTTAGGTTCAGACAGTATTGCCTTTATTAGCCACAGCCAAAACTAAAATCAAGTTAGTTTTCAACCGTCAAATTTTACGTTTGTCAAGCATAATTTAACCTAACATAATACTCAAAATCTTAATGAAATAATATGATGTCATATTGTCTAAATTTGTGGTCGTAGAAAAAGTATAATATGTAACACATTATATAAATTCGTCTAGACACTCGTTTATTAAACACATGCTGCGCTGCGCTACGCTAGTGCCTAAAAAATTCATGACTAGGGTGACGTATATAGAACTTGTTACTATTGTTTCTTACTTAGGTATTTTATTATAGATTGTATATTAGTATCAAGAGCTTGACATATCCCACGCTGAGCAAGTATTACCCACGAATTAATCTACTTTATTCACTTTTTACACTGGTTTCAGTCTATAATTGCAGCTACAAGGAAGTATCCATATTTTTCATTTATTTTCAGTGTTGTTTGAAGACAATATTAATATACTTATGATAACTTTTCAATTTTACGACCATCGATTAGACTTTTTTGGTGTGCTCTTTGGTAGGAATTTGAATGCTATTCATTTCTAGGACAGTATAGACTGCAAACTTCTAACCTAGGCGAAGCTATGGAAGTTATTTAAGAATTAAAGACCCAGTTCATTTAAAACTTGATAGGACAATAAAGATAATTCTGATGGTTTCAAATTAATTATAAACAGTAAACCTGACATTAAATAAAACTAATTGTGAATTAACATCTCTCTTATATATATCAAATGACATTTGGGATATGCACTTAATGAATGTTAATTTGCCTGAGAGCACCTATTTACATCATTATTATTAACCAGTCCAATCAAAATTAAAATAACAAAACAATAGTTCGGTGCATAGTAATGTATGGCAACGAGACCTAGCTCTTGATAACAAAAAAAGAACAAGAAAATTTACTAAACAGATCTGAAGACAAATATTGAGAAAAATAGTAGAACCAGTAAGAGAACGGAGAACATGGAGAATAATCTTAAATGCGAAAATAAAGAACGACTTAGGATTATAAGGGCAGCGTACGTATATGGAATGGAGGACGTTAGAAGATTAAAACTACATTTTCAAAGAAATATATTGCTATGGTTTTAAGCCCTACGAACTCAACTCTGTTAGCATTTGCAAATTAATGAATTTTTTTCACAAAAGCTCAGAGTGAGATATTTTATATAACTGCAAGAAGTATCACAAAAACTTTAATCACTAATTACATTTGCAAAGCAATGCTTCTAGTAAATAAAATGATTGAGAACAGAAGGCATAAGGCAGAACTCAAATTTTCTAGAGTGGAGTCACCTAATTTTAATTAGCTTAAAATAATAATAAAGGTTGGTGAAAAGTAAAAGCCAATCCAGTTAAACAAATCTATCACAGAAAGATTTATATTACATGCTTGCCAAGTAAAGTTAGAAGCCATAATAATTATTAAAATATGTTTTATGAGCTTATTATACAAAGGTAAAGAAAAGCAGAATGCTTGGAATAATGTACGAAGAGCACGAGACCAGATCTAATAAGGCTATTATAACATGGAACGACAAGATTCTAAAATTTGCTGAAATTCAAACAGTAATTTGGAAAATGCAAGAAAAACAGACACCTAATTGAACACCAAGTGAATGAGTGAACTGCTGGTCAGTGTAATTATTAAGTGAACAGACAATTAAACAGTGCAATGTGAGTGACGCTAAAAGACATAAAATGCAAAATTGAAAGGACAATTTTTATGAATAAGGTTTTACTGTAAATTATTTAGTTTTAAGAATATTTAATTGTAAAAGTAAGTATTTTGAATAAGGTCAATTTCCGTTTTTATAATCCAGATGTTCAATTGTTTAAAAACGACGCGATGAATTAACAAATAAAAGTGCATCGAAGTGCTCACAAATTACCACAGGACTAGGGGAATGTGGGTTTTGAATTCCCCCATATAAAAATATTTTCTTCGTCGACCCCTGCGAGAAAGCT
>CALNHX010006687.1:0-85151 GCA_940337035.1 Agriotes lineatus
GTCGAACAACTGTTTTTCGGACAATTGTTGTTTCGAAAAATTGCATCGTCGAAAAAATGTTTTTCGAAAAATTTCTGTCGAAAAATTGCGGCTCGAAAAATTGCTGTCGAACAACTGTTTTTCGGACAATTGTTGTTTCGAAAAATTGCATCGTCGAAAACCTGTTTTTCGAAAAATTGCTGTCGAAAAATTGCGGTTCGAAAAATTGCGGTCGAACAATTTTCCGTGATTCCGCAGACACACATTTAATACGTGTATATTGTATTAACCCATTGTAGGAGAAAAGAGTTGCCGAGAAAAAAATTACCAGGTGCACTTTCTGCGATGAAGACGTTATTTCCAAAAATTTTATGCGTCACTTGCAAAGGCATCACGGATCGGAAAAACAAGTTGAAGACATCCTAAAATTTCCTAAAAACAGTTCCGATAGGCGCCAAGCAGTTGCTTTGCTTCGAAATGACACAAATTTCAAACTGTATATATCTGGTACTTCGCGCCCATACAGAAAACCCGCCGCACTACATCTGGAAAACACAGAATATTATCCATGTCCGTATTGTAAAAGTTTGCTGCAGAGAAATTATTTAAAGCGGCATAAAAAGTTTTGCATCACTAAAAGATCAAATTGCAATTCAGATAATACACCAAACAGAATAGACCATGTATCCCATTCTCAAACAGTTATGGCATGTGCAATAGATATAACTGACACAGTTTCCAAATTAAATGTTAAAAAACAGGTGCGTAAAATGTTTAGGTGAATGCTATAATAGATATTTTCGATATATATATCGTAATAAGAAATATTACGATACGCGATGGAAAAACTGTTCAACGAGGTGATAAGTCGAGTTGAATAATCCATCAAGTATCGTAAAGACGCATTACGATACAAATATCGTACAAAGTTTTATCTACTTTCATAATTAATACAGATATTTTTGTGTTTGTACTGAAATTGGTAAAGTTGCGTTTATGAAAAATGCATTCTCTTTACCGCACTAGTGCTTTATTACCGCACTAGTGCCATTATATATATTTGCAATATAAGTATCGTAACAGTTCATATTATGATAAGAGATGGAAAAACTGTCAAGTGAGGTCGTAGGCCGAGTTTGATAACCCATTGAGTATTGTAACATGAAGTTAACAACACGAATATCGTACACTGTTTTATCTGCTATCAGTAAGCTTATTTGTCAAATTTGAAATTATTATTACTATGAAAAATACTCCAAATAATGTCATATGACTAGTACGGTAAATTGCTACTCGCTATAATATTCAAATGAATGCCATAAATGTTGACATTATGTATTGATAGTAGATAAAGATGTTGTGTAATATAATATTTTTAAAATGCCATTTTCCATTTTACCAGGTTTTTGATATCATGAAGGGGGATGAAATTTCATTTGTAGCCAAAAAAGACCTACTAATAATTCATTTTGGGAACTCGTACTTAAAAAAACATAGGCGAGAGCGCATGGCCTATGCATGTAGCAACAGAATGAGAGAATTAGCACGACTCCTAATTAGCTACCGACATGTAACCAACAATCCAGATATAACATATAAAGAGCTCATTCACCCAAAAAATTTCGAAAATGTGACCTCTGCAGTCAGAATTCTAGTAGGATACGATCCAATCAAAAAAACATTTCAGACCCCAAGTTTGGCGATGCATTTGGGGACGTCATTAAAATTAGCCTGTGAAGAATTAACACACCTAATTTTGAAAGAATGTAAAGGATTCCAGTGTAGAACAGCTACTGACAAACATGAATGGTTATCAAACGTCAAAAATTTTAAAAAATTGGTAGAGAGTCGTTGGAACATTGAACTAGCCTCATTGGCGCATAAAGATTTACACGAAAAAAGATGGAGCAAACCTTTACTTTTACCTTTGGTAAATGACATAAAAATATTCAGAGACGAATGTTTAAAAATGGCCGATGACTGTGAGAAGAAATTTTTTTCACAAGAAGATGACCAAAAAACTTACAAATTATTGGTTAACATAACTCTAGCGCTGCTCATTGTTTTTAACCGACGACGAATAGGCGATGTTCAATATTTAAAAATCAGTGATTATAACAACGACCAACGTAGCAATATCGTTGATTTTGAAAAAGCGCTAACGGAGACAGAAAAAATGCTAACAACAAAATACAAAAGAGTAATAAACAGCGGTAAAGGATCACGAGCAGTGGTTATATTAATACCAAAAACCATAGAAAAGTATATTGATTTGTTGCTTGAAAATAGAAATAAATATATTCAGGCAGATAACGACTACGTTTTTGCTGCTCCTGGCAGTAAAATTAAATGGGGCAAAGGTGACGTTGCAATTAGAACACTTGCCAATAAAATGAATTTGAAGGATCCACATGCAATTTCCAGTAACAAACTGCGAAAACATATTGCGACAGTAATGCAGATAATCAGTTTAACTAAAGACGACGAAAAACAGTTCTCAAAGTTTATGGGGCACACTCAAAAGACCCATGAAGAGTTCTACGAGTAAGTACTCAAAAAGCACCTTTTAGTTGTCAACGTTTACTGTACATACTTACCTTTCAATATACTCCAGACTACCAGTGGATTTGTATCAAACAGCGAAGGTCTCCAAAATGTTGCTTCTGATGGAGAAGGGTGAAATTCCTACGGAATACCAAGGAAAATCTTTAACTGAAATAAATTTTGATGAAAATTTGGAATTTGCAATTGAAAATGAAAATGACGGTAGGCACTTTTAATAATTCGTGTCATTTGAGGGCTTAGGTATTTTTAAATAATTGTAGATAATGCAGATATAATCTTGGATGATAACGTACACCATAGTATGGTAAACAATTCTGAGGAAATGGATGCAAGGGCATCTAGTGTTCATTCTAACCAAATTGGGAGATGGAGAACTGAAATAGTTGCAGGTATGATTAAAAGCTTTTACTCTTCTCCCGATATTACCTAATTATTAATTTGTATTTTATTTCACAGATTCTGATATAAGTGATCACGATGACGAGGAGAATGATAGTGCGAAAAAGCCACGTACGAGTCAACAAGACGCTTCACACTGTAATTTCAGTGCACATATAATATATTTTTTCTATCACATTATTTTTTTATTTGCAGTACATATCCTGAATGACGAGGAGAAAGATTCCGAAAGCGAAATTGTTTCTGGCAAGAAGACAACTAAGAAGAGAAAGGGTAGGTATGCCATGCCCATACCTTGAATAAGTCTAAAAATTTCAATATAATTGTAGGTTGGAGTACTAAGGATATAACTGCATTAAAAACAGAATTCCATTATTTCATCAGAAGGCAGATTTATCCATCTGGCAAGGATATAAAAGTTTTCTTGGAGAAAACAAAAATGAACAGAAGTGTAGCAATTGTAAAATCAAAATTGCAACATTTGATGAAAAACAAATAATTTATACTTATAAGGGCCATATGCACAATGCTCGGATCGACATCTGATTACATAATCCCGGATTTTTCATTAATATAACCATTTGTTATTGAACTTTATGTAGAATTTTATTTTAGAATAAATGTTTCCTTTGTTAAAAAGCAAACAAATTATTTGAATTTGTTTATTTAATTTTAAAATTTAACCCTACTGAAGCAATATTACAATGAGTATGTTTAAAGATACCAGTAATCAAATTTAGGTAAGTACTCTTATAAAAAGAATTTTCGTAAGTCTTAGAGATTGCAAGGAAAACTGAAACTTCTGAAGAAGACGCCGATGTTAGTGTCGAAACGCCAAGCAATCTTCAATGACAAGGTGGCATACAGCCCGAAAAGCGAGTCATCACAGACAACGGCCACGGAAGCGTAACAAACTAGAAATGCCACCTAAAGCCCTAGTGCAGGTCCAAACCAGTCCAGTTCATGGGTTGACCTTTTGTTAAGAATAGAATGGTCTGGACCAGTTTCAGCTAAAGATGGTGTGGGTTAGACCTGGACTTGGGATGGACCTGGGCTGCATTTAGGCTAGACTTGGGTTGAACTTGGACTATATGTGGGTTAGACTGTACTGGGTTGGGTTGGGTTAAACTGAGTACTACAAACTACTATAAATGCTCACCTACATTTACCTACCTGATACTGTTACAAACACCACATGAGCAGTGACTCTAAAGCTTTAGCTTTAGCTCTGACTTTAGTCAGAACATCAATCTCCAAATTCAAGTCGCGTAAATTTCCAAAATAGGCATTTCGAGATTTTTTAAAAATATTTGCTTGTAAACGAGATCTTGTTATACAGTGTGTCCCAGGATAAGTAAAAGAAGAGGTGTAAATTTAAAAAAATGAGTTGAAATTTGATGTTTTAGGGGCCAGGCCTGCTGGATTAGCAACAATTTTTTTAAATTTTCATTTTTGAAAGATCAAGTAGGAATTGACATGAGCAAAAAATTTATTTTCTGCGTAGCTAAAGTGCATTTTCAGTAAATGATATCTAAAAATGTTATTTGAATAAGCTGTTCAGAATTAAATGAGGTCGTGTACCCAATATCAAATCAATCGGTCTACGTTGATGTTTTTCTATTTTTGCTCTAAGTGCGTTTCATTTTTCCGCAACAGATATCGAAACCTTTTCTAACGGGTGTTCATAAACAGTCGTCATCCCAGTTGCTTTGAAAAACAAAATGTTATATCTTTGATTGATTCGTGCAACACAATGAAACGTCATTGAGTACTGTCATAGCGCAGTTTTTCTCAATTATAATAGACATACGTTTTTGAAGTCAAAACCTACTGGGATGACGACTGATTATGAACACCCGTTAGATACAACTGTTCAGAATTAAAAATGAGGCTCGTATACCATATCCTTTTTCAATCGATTTATTATGTTTCATATAGTGAAATAATAAATTAAATCAAGTAGGTTTGTCATGAAACAAAAATACTTATAATATGCCGATTGATTCAAAATTTGGTATACGAATATGATTTTTAATTCTGAACAGTTTTATCTTGCAAAAGAATTTGCTATTTTTGTTACGGAAAACTGACTTTATCTATTGAGAAAAAACGCATCAAAAATGGAAAAACATAAGTTGGCCGATTGATTTGAAATTTAGAACACGGTAATCACTTGTAATTTTGAATAACTTTTTAAAATAACATTTTTGATTACATCTACCGAAAATGCACTTTACCTACGCAGAAAATAAAGTTATCGCTCATGTCAAGACCTACTTCATTTTTCAAAAATGAAAATATGACAGAAAGTATTTTCTAATCAATTAGGCCTGCATCTTAAAACATCAAATTTGACCTCGATTTCTTTTTCATTGACACCTTTTTTTCACTTATGCTGGGACACTGTATTATCCAAAAAAGTCACCAACTGGTAGAGAAAGCAACGCAGGGAGGATTCTGTAATACAAAAATATTATTCTGTACATACGACGCATCGAAAGATAATATGCTTTTACTCTAAAATACCAAATATAAAATCACAGATAATAAAAGCCATATGTGACTTCCGAAAATGCGGCAACGTCGCTGGAGGTACCAACGCTCTGGCAGTCTCCTCTTTCTGTATATATAATGGAGGTGGTTTCACACCTTCTACGTGCCAGTATAAGACACTTTTTAAAATGAAGAAATCGTTTCCCCTCTTTTGAAATTCTGTACCCTGACATCCCCCTTATTACAAATATATAATTTCTTTTAGAATAACTGGAAAAGGAAACCCGGAGGTTAGGTCGCCACTTTCGTTTGCCGGAGGTGACAGCTTAACACGCATCGATATATATATATATATATATATATATATATATATGTGCATTTGTATCCTGTTTGCCTCCTCATATTCTTAGCACGCCCACCCATCCACCAAGAAGAATAATGTTAGATAAGTATATTTGATATTTTTAGCACCCCCACATTCCGCTTAGTAAAGGCAAACAGAGAGGGGTAATTGAATTTAATTTTTTTTTTCATATAAAATTCAAAAGTATGTATAGTGCGCTGCGAACTCCTTACATAAATAATACGTATTCGTCACAGTGTATTTAAAAATGTTAAATACAGCGGTGGAGTTTGCCTCCGGCAGCGTTGCCAAATGTATCAATGTATGCAATATTTAAAAGTCATTCAATCAGCGTCTTTGTGCTATGATTAAGCGGGGCCACGATTCGTTCAAATCAAAACAAGAGTGATCAGCGCGCAGAAGGTGCGATTTGTGTGTTTTGTAGATAAAATTCGGTTACATTATTGTGAAGATGAATCGTCGTTCACGATTAGTATTAAAAAAATCTGGCGTGATACACTCACAAACATTCCTTTTACAGTGTTCTTATAATTAGCCAAAAAATTGATTTTTAATTTTTAAGCATTTGTCAAATATTTTCAAAAATTACAAATTCTACAAAAACGGTACAAAATAGACCGTTACTTGAAGAGACAAATTATCTCTAAAATTTTAAGCTGAATTTAAAAATATAATAATATACCAGGTGTTCTATTTAGAATAGGAGTTAATAAAAAAAAATAGAAGAAAAAACGAAAAAAAAACATTTTAGAAGTATTTAACTGGAAAATCACCTATCTCACATCAATACACACTAAAAATGTAATAAAAATGTAAAAGTTTCGAAAAAATCGTTATAGCCGCTTTTGAAAAATAAAAAAAAATGAAAAATCACAAGAGCAAACATCTACTTCCGGTTATGCGATTTTCTTAGAAAGCTTGCTGTCTCATCTACATAGTACACAAAACTTATATATGAAGTTTCAACGCCATACCTCTTTCCGTTTTTGAGATATTCTGTTCACAGACACACACACAGACAGACCAATGAACAAAAACGTGGTTTTTGGGTTCAGGGGACTCAAAAACGTGAAGATCTGTTGAAAACTCAATTTCGAATTTTTGGGGTAAATGAAATACTTCCTTTATCGTAAAAGGAAGTAATAATTGTAATTTACATTGCTGTCGGGCATTTGAAAGAATTCGCTTTTGGAAACCTGAAACAACTTTCAAACAAGTTGCATACTTCAGCTCCATTTGTCGAAATGTGATTTACAAAACGTTTACACAAATACTGAAACTAAAACCAGATCACTTCTAAGAATAAATTATTTTTTCTACGACCACTACTAAAAGTAGGCCTTGTAGCGCTAGCTTTTTTCACTAAAAGTGACGTTTTATAGTTTAGCGTGGTTAAAGAAATCAGCTGTTTACTTTTAGCCGATGTGTTAAAAGTAAACAGCTGGTGTGGAATTCAGAATTTCGAACTGAAGGTGAGGTTATAAAGTTATTCTAGTTACTTGTTTCGTTAGAGGTAAAGTGTGTTTTAATTAATTAAAGCATTGTGTAATGAATAAAGTAAAATGTGTACATTTATAATTACCTTTGATAACTGACTTTGACAGCTACTGGCTGCAGAAACTTTCACCTGTTCGTCAAGGCCATCTCTTTATTATGATATAAATTATAACTGTCATAAATGCAAACCTTTGTTAAATCGGCATTTATAGATTAATAACAGTAAATTCAAGGCCGTAGAAAAAATATTGTGCGCAAACTCGTGCATAAACGTCCACTTTTAGCACTGGTTGCACAAATAGCTATTAAAACACTTAAATTATTGAAGACAATACTTCGCAATAGTATTTTGCCTAGAATTTGAAGGCTTTTAATTGTATGCTCTGCGAACCTGCAAAAACAAACAATATTATTTCTCCAAGACACTGAAATTGAAAAACTTCGTCGAAAAAGTAGAGTATTTAAGAAATTACTCTTAGTGCTCCTGATCGGTTTCTACTAATTATATAGTGTTCCTTTATTTGGTTTTCTAATGTTACTATGTTTAGTTTTCTCTTTTATATTGTAGGGATTAATTTATTAAAGGATATTGTTACTAAACAACATAAGAATATTACTAAATTAAATGAACTACAGCTTAAATTAATATAGAATGTACAATACAGTGAAATTATTTCATGCAGAACATTGTCACACAATGCAATTAAACCTGAGTTTATTTTCAAATCGAACATAGGGAAACGTACTAATAATTTGTGGCTATACCACAGCAAAACCACTACTTCTTTGCGTATCCTGGAGTGACTGATCAATGGGTTAGAGGAGATGTGATCTTAAGGAACTTTGCTAAATCTTGTAAAATAAAAAATCCAGAACCATATGTCAAATCGGTTGTACAAACAAATTGCAACATCCATGCAAATCATACGAAAACGTATACTCGCAGTTTTCCAGATTTATGAGCCATCTGAAAAAACCCACCAAGAATTGTATGAACTTACTGAAGATGCCTACCAAGCTACCAAAGTTGTTAACTTTATTTCATGAAGCTAAAGGGACAGAGTATACCGGGTGTCCATTCTCAAAGTCGAACATAGGATATTAACATTGGTGCATTCACTCGTTCTTCATTGAAATAATTCATTTTTCTGTAGATAATTTTAACAGACGTTGACAGCAAATACCTGATTTACGCCAACTAATTATCATTTGTTTTGACAAATGCTATTGAACTTGAAAAGCAAGGCATGGCATATTTAAAAATGCCCAAGATTTAAATTAGTATTTTAAAATAAAAATCGCATCTTGAATATTGTTATTGGTAGCATTTGATGCGGAATAATTTTATCTTTCCATTGATACCATTACCTTCCCTGTAGGTTGAATTGGCGAGCAGGAATTGACAAAAACGTTGAATACAATGTTAATCGCCTATGTTCGACTTTGAGAACGGACACCCGGTATAAGCAAAATACTAGAAACGATTGCTTTTGACCCGAATAGTGAATTAGTTGAATCAGATGGTACTTCCGAAAATCAAGGAGACCTACCACTACTAAGTGCTTCAAACAACAATGATGAATGTAACACTTCAGACATTGGTGAACCAGCAAAAAAAAAGAAAAAGAAAAGCAATAGAGAAACAAAGAAAGTTCCAATAAAAGATGAGTGCGAAAAGCTTATAAAACAGTATAACGACATCTTAGTTCCACTGGATTAGGTAAAAATTAAGACTTTTGTCTATAATACTTATACTGGTGCAAATAAAAATATGTAACGCCATTTGGAATTATAAATGCAATTATTTTCTCTTGCCAATAAAATATGTGATATTGGGAATTTTAAGAAATAAAAAATATCTCTTAAAAATCTTCACATATTTAAACATATCTTTACAGATAATGGAAATAACTAGAAATGTCTAAAGATATACATTTTACTATGAAATACGAGCATGCTTATGATATATTTTTATTTCTTTCATTCTCATCAGACGTATACGTACGTATCTTCAGTAACTCAGTTACTGTTCGTTTTTGGGAAAAAATCTGAAAGGAATGCAGCCATTCAAATAGCAGCACTTACTTTAAAGTAATTTTCAAGGTTTTGTATCATATTTTTTACTGAGAACCTATATATTTCTTCATTTATTTCGGCAGCAATTTTTAATCTGTTTTCTACGGTATAACATTTTAACTAAGTTACATTAGACAAATATTGAAAAAGCAGTCAAGTTCACATAGCAAGGCTAGTTACCTGGGTTTAAAAACCGATGTTTGTAACTTCATTTTTATGGTGGAATTATTGTCAAAGCCAAAAAGTAATCGTAACTAAGGCTTTTGTTGTTTTAAACCCAGATAACTAGAATTAGTTCATTAATTTCATTCATCCTTACTATTTGAACTTTAAGGCAGTTTTTAATTTTTTTCTAATGTAAGCTATTAAAGATGTTCTTCCATTGAGAGCAAATTAAAACTTGCTACCGAAATAAATGAATAAAAATATAGATTGTCAATTAACACAAAAAAATAACGTCATAACATTTAAACAAATATATAAACAAAATTAAAGTACATTTAATATATGCGCTGTAATGTGAATATTGCATAGTTCTTTGAAATGTATTTTTTTCCCAAAAACAAGCGTTAACGAAGTTAGCGAATTTATGCTCGACATAATTTCCACACTCTTATGAATCCATCCATTCGTTATGCTAATTAGTAATTAGATGACGAGACTGTGTGGTTGAAAAATCGACTGCAAGATTTGACAACAGACAGAGATGTGAAGTTAAGTATAATCTTCAAATTTTTTGTTGGAATCAGACACAGTAAGTACTTTTTCTCTTCTTTGCTTGTTTGCTTTTAAAATCACGAAAATACATGCGAGTTACATAGTACTTTCAAAGGATACTCAAAAGTAAGTCCTTCTCTTTTTTAAAAATTTTATTGGCGATATTTTCACTGTGGTACTTAATAAACTGCTACCATCAGAAACTACTGTTTGAATTTTGATGTTTTAAGAAGCGTAATTGAACGTTGGCAGCACATTGTTAAATTATATTTATTTTATACTTTTACCAAAGAATGAACTTTTTATTTGGTACTATTATTATCAGGACCTACAACAGGCACTTTGTGTCTCTGCTAATATCCATATCTTAAACTAAACTTTTAACTAAAACTAAGACGAAAAACACGTTTTATATTTCCCAAATTAAAACACAATTTTTAAATTATCAAAAGTACTCAAAAACAGCCGAAAATAGAAAAAATCATCTAAAACACGAATATAAGCAAAACTCGGTCGCCTCGTTCTGACGTCACAGCGATGCAGTTCTTGATAAGGGGTTAGCGGGGGTCGGGCATGAGTTGGCGAATGCAGCGCGAGATCTGTGTTATTCTATCTAATTTACGGTTCTTGGCCTCATGCAGTGTTGCCAGTAAGATGAGGCCAACTCGCACTTCACATGTAACGAGGCGATTAGTACCTAGATGTGTTATGCGTATAAAACAACAGCGCCACCTGTGCGAAGTAACTCCAACTATGGTATATGTGTGTAGGTGTATGTAGGTTTTTTACACCTCCGAACAAAAATCTACCAAACGATAGAGGCAGCAAAAATTGCAATTTTAGACGTGAAAACAACGCAAAACGCTTTCGCCTCCGAAATCGGAGGCGAACTCGTCAAAACGGAGGCGAACACTACCTAAGCACATACCGTTTGGAGGTGTATGAGTACTAAATGCATATATATATATATATATATATATATATATAATCGAGCAATACACGCGGTAAAACAGGACCGTACTCGCGCACTTAAACTCTACTCGTTGCAATGATTAAATCTAATTAACAATGAAAAAGCATGTTAACATATTGAAATTAACAATCCAGGCGAGGAAGCCAGATGCCAGTTTTAAAGTGTTTAACTAGATATTGGTCTGATCTATAATCGTTAGAAGCGAAATATATTTTTTCCAAGAATTCAGTCACAATATATCGTCGGCAGTTCTCATAAAACGTACTATTTGTCATATATAACTGTTTCAGTTGCTTTCTCAAAGTTTTATGTAATAATTTAAGATCGTATATTTGTCTTCATCTTTATTCTTCCCTTGTACTTGTTCTTCTGCTATTTTCAGTGTCTTTCGTAATTTGTATTTTTCCTCGGCCTTGTATCAGTTGTCTCATTGATTTTTGGCCTCCCCGCAATAGGTATGTAATTGATTATGTTGATCTGCACTTAAATAGTTTTGAATGGTCTTTGGAGATTCTTTTAGTAATAATTATCCATGTGCCAGAGCTCACTAGAAATTATGCTTTGAACATACCATATGATCGAATACTTTTATACTCTAGACTCCCTAGAGGGCTGTGGAATTGACATTACCAATGTAATTTTAACGTATACAAACAATTACACAGCACTGCAGCCTAGAGGGTAAAATTACTCGATCATACTGTATATCAGCTTTGGAATATGTTTTAATACATTTAAATTCTCTTGATGGCTTACACTTTGCACTAACGTAAATAGAAATAATGAATACGTTCTAGATATCAACAACACTTTAAAATAATTTAATTCCTTTCGACATTTATATACTTTATATACGTCCACGTAAAAAATGTCGTGTTTATATTTACTTCTGTCCTATTGCGTCGGCGAAGGATTTATCACCCCCCGACTCGTCTTCCCGAATGGGTTGGAATTTCTTGGTTTTCAAATGTGCTAACGGTCATTGTGTCTTCGAGGGTTTTGCGTCAGCGAAGGGATTTATGGCTGCCCGACTTATCTATCCGGACGCTCAGAAATTACTTCATTCTTCTGATTGTGCCAACGGAGTCAGTGTCTTCGGGGGTTTTATGGTCTCGACCCTCAGTTAATAGTCCGTCTGGTGAGATGGGCTTTACTGTCGCGCGTTTGACGCCCTTGCAATTCTGCGAAGCGTTTTAATTCCTGCGCGTTCTGACATTGCGTTTTCAGGTCTTGTCAATCACTCGCGCTCTTTGACAGTTTCAAACTCACCTCCTACTAGCATGTGACGGTTTTGTCTTCACCGAAAGTTGCCCATTCAGTACGTATGCACTTCATCCTTGAGCCTCTTTCGCGGAGGTTGTTTATTGCCGCTGTACGTGGCAGTTGTGTCCGCTACACCACTTGAAAAAGGCGGTTGATAACAGTTATATGCGTTTAGTTAGGTACGATTGTTTCGTGACTTTCCGATAAGCGTCCTGAGGAAATTTCTATATATGAAGCCATAATTTTGGAATATCAAACCAGGTGTTGGTGGTAATATATTTCAGCTGTTGAACAAATTCTACTAGTCTTCATATCCACACTGTCCCATAATAATTATTGTGCATTTGTTTTCGAATTTAGCGCGCATTTCAAGCTTTCTTTTATTTGTTGGGCAGTAAAAGGTATAGTTTTTTTTTCTAACTGTGCTGTACTACATCCATTACATAACAATAATAATTGTACGCCGTTTCTCGCGTAGTACAATTTTTTTGCAGTTGTTTTTTTATTTTGATCTTAAATAATTTCTTCTTCCACACGGTCGTTTTTCACATTATCAAGCACTTCTTAATCAATGATATGCATATCTTTCTCGCTCTTCTACGAATGCCTATGCTGTGCATATATTGTTTTCTAGTGATGAGGAAGTGTAAGTGTATACATCATTTCTACGCGATGTCCTCCAAAATGAATTTGTGTAAGAAGATTGTGCATGGATACGTTGATAGTTGTTTTATCTTTTAATTTCAACTTTACCCAAGGACACTTCTGGTGGAAGTATGATTACTGATTACAGTAGCGGATGTTCGTTGCTTTGAATATTCGTTATTTTGACGTTTTAACATTTTTGCACATACCATTTGTCTTCATATTGGAGTTAGAACAACCCAATAACCAACCGGCACATGTTTAATTTGATGTTCATTTTTTTTTTAGCTATTAGTAGGGTTTTCGCATCAATTTCTTATCCAACTATATTCTGAGATGTGTGTATTATTTAAAGTGCCCGGTGAAGATACAATAACATATGGAGGTAAACGTGATTGCTGTATTAAATATTCGCAATGCATTAATGGATATCTGAAGCTATACGGGTTATTATACATCTTCATTTATAATAGTTTAACTTCTTTTACTTTTTATACGACCTATTACGTCGTGATAATATCACGCAGTAGTATTTTATCCCAGAGTAAAGCTACAGTCAATATTTCGTATAAAATAGGCCCGTAGCTTACTGCCATGCGGAACTCCCATATATTTAGTATATGTTTGTTTAAACCACTATAATCATATTTGCCTTGGAAATATTTTTCACGTTAATACGATGTAAATAGCAGGTAATATGAACACAACACCTTTATCGAAAATGTTAGTCATCACATCCAAGAATACAGTAGTAGCACAAACTCGAACGAGGAAGTTTATGTTGTGAAAAGTTTCTTTCTGTGTTTTTGATCTGAAAGAATTTAACGATAAAAATAGATATTACTAGAACAGTGCAAACATGTGGATATTTGTATATTTTAATTGCAAAAACAGTAGATGCCAATGTGAATTCTAAGAAGTTAAATTTCAATTTAAAAATCATTAAAGTTGTCTCGCCTCTGCTTTTATTTTGTATTTATTAGTTGAATATTTCAAGCATGTTTTTCTATATCATATTTTCGGTACCAAAAATTCCTGCACGAAACAAAACCGCAAATCCATTTCAAACAGTCTCTCGGATATTTCCAGTCGTTTTGAACTAGTTCAAGCTGCACTGCCAAAGCAAATAAACAACTGTCTGGCTTATCTAAGTCGGAATCGTGGAAACAGACAAATACCACGAAACTGTTGAAAACAGTTTAAGTGTTATCAGGTGAAGCTTCGGTAATACAATTAATCACAGTGAAAAATAAGGCAAGTAATTCCTGAGATTTGCTGCAGTTTAAAACGATTCGGAAAGATTTTGCAATTTGACTCGTTTATTGAGTTGAAAGAACTTCCGAAACATACATAGATTTCCCTAATTTTGTATACCTATCCTATACCATAAAATCGGTGGTCTCTTTGTTTGTATGTATGTTTGTTCGCTATCTCTTCCGAAGATACTGGACCGATTAAATTGTATGATAGCTTAAATTTTTGCTAAATTTTAGACATAGATCGGTTTTTATTTTCAAAAAAGGTACGAAAAAGTCAAGTTTTAATTGAATCGTGTAATTAGCGAAGCTAAGCGTAGTTCGGGTGATCACTATATACCATTATAACAGCGCCTTATTCAACGAAGCACCTTGGTAGAATGCTCGCCTGCCACGCGAGCGGCCCGAGTTCGATTCCCGGCCGATGCATCCTTTTTTTAAATTTATATCAATAAATCTCTCTTAAATTAGCGAACGAAAGGTCCGGTGATTTACTAGTCCATAATAAAGTATAAACTTCTACTTTTATTTCGCATGAGGCGAATGGAAACTCAGATTGATTTAAAATTACAGTAACATTTGGCATTTTTGAAATTGTGTGCACAGTTTTAACAATGGAACGGGTAATTACTTTCAATTTAAATTTATAAATTTGTTACTGCTTTAATCGTTTTAACAATTAAACTGTGGTATTAGCAGCGTATATACCGTACTGTAGACGGTTTCAAATGTATGTCTTTTTAACGACTAGGATGTAAAGTTAGGTAATATATATTACCCCATCTATGTAGTATTATTATTATCGCACTAAATTAACATTGACTTGTGTGTTGCTTATAGTATTTAATAAGGATTCTTTATGCGGAATGTGTTAAAAATTTAAGTATTTTCCCAGCATTTTCAACAAAAAATTTCTCTCTAAAAACCGCAAATCTAAATAATGTTTTTGTCTAACGAGGTCATGCCATAACTATTATGAGCGTGTGAATACAACAGTTTCTTCCACTGTGCGAACCTTTTAGCAACAATGAAGCTGTGCATCAATAATTCCAATTTTGAAAAGATACACTGAAAATATGTAGTACGCTATGGAAAACAATGCAAATCTCGATCTTTGACGTGGTTGTCATTATTTGTCAGTGTCAAAGCGTGTTTCCTGTTTGTTGAAAAGAACGATTAATAAGAATAACAAATTTCAGATACTTATCAGTTCTACGTAAAAAAACATCGTTTTAAATCGTTCTCCGAGGATGGAAATTAGGCTAAACGCACAATTTTCGCGCTACAAACTGAAATAAAGAAGTCTCCGTATTGCGTTTTCTCAAAACACCGCTCAGAAGAAGGGTAGAACGCCGTTATTGGGATAACAGAAGCGATAGTAATTTATTCAAACCCTTATTTGATGGCAGAAAATGCTGCTGTTTGATGGCAGTAAATTTACCTAAAGCTTTGGCCGCCGGAAGCGCCGGGTTCAGTGACCCAGAAATGGAGGACGCGCCCTGTCTCGCTGGGGAAGCTCCAACCCCAGTAATACATGACTTCCTTTCAATTATTACCCTTTTATATCCGCATATTCGATAGACCGTATAATGCCGAAGTTTAACAGCTAGGAACGCCTACCCAATCTTGCAGCAAGTTTCATCTTGCCTACCTAGAACTACATTCAATAAAATAACCTGGTTAAGAACACCTCCACTATTTCGTGTCTCCTATATCCCATGATTTTAAAATCCTCATTTGGGTCACTGGGTGTCGGTGACTAATTTGCATTAAAATAGGGTAATTGAAAGATCAAACAGCTAACCGATTGTTTGTTTGCAGATTAGAATGCACCGTAGCCTCGGATTGGGAGGGGGAGGATCACTGGGAATCCGATCTGCTAGTGGTGGCGTCTATGATGGCAAGATTGCAGGCTTGTACGACCTGGAGGAGACACTCGGCCGGGGGCACTTCGCCGTCGTCAAGCTGGCACGACACGTCTTCACTGGAGAAAAAGTGGCAGTTAAAGTCATCGACAAGAGCAAACTCGATGAAGTTTCAAAGGCCCATCTCTTTCAGGAGGTAACCGACCATACACTCAAAATCAATTCCAACACGTGGTGCTTTCCATGCCACGTTGCTGGTTATTATTTATTAAAGCTACATAACCACTCTTACAAATCAATATTTAATTCATAGGACATGAAATATTCATTAATTTGTAATGTTCGGATTAAATGTGCCCAATTTTGTGCCATATAGTCTTGATTTGGTGTGGTGCCAATAGCACAGGTTGGATGTGTTACTTACAGGCAGGCTCCCTTTTTATTGTGTTTAAGAAAAAGGTCGCAATAAGTGAACCTTCAATTAATAATTGATATTGACCGTATGTAATTGTTGCAAGAAATACAAAAAACTACTCGTTTGTTTTCAACTAATTAAGTGTAATTTGTTGTAAGTTAGAAAGATTTATAACCATAAAACTGCTTAAGTATTCCTGTTTAGCATAGTTTAGCTAGCAGTGCTTACAAACGGAGTTACACATGGAGTTATCTGTTTGCAACAATTCCACAAAAAGCCTGTTTTTTCAATATTTTACATTTATTTTTGCTGTCACTAGGCTATTGGTTTACAGTAAATAATTGTAAAAACAACCCTTTTAATGTGCAGTATAAATGACCAAAATTTGAAATCGATCAGAAAATGAATAATGAAGATACCAGGGGTGTGAAGGTGAGAAGTGAGACAAAATGTATGTAACAGTCACACGTGTTACTTATGTCGATTATGTGTAACCAACACATGCGAGTGCTAATAACTTGTGGACATTCATTAGAGTTACAATGCCAAGTTTGGCTATAGGCTCAAAATTTCTCATTGAGTTACATACACCTTTGTTGAGTTTGACCACGCTGAAAATACCACTTTTTTAGTTTTCCAAAAATATCCAATTTTGTCGTCACATCTTAGCTCTTAAGAGTTGTTGAACGCTAGTTTTAAGTTAATTAAATAGATTTATTTTTGTGTGATTAGTTTTCAGCTTTTCCTGTAAATTCAAACTTCTCACGATTTTGTGCAGTTTTGCCTAAATTATTCACAAGCACATTCAATGCATTTCTTAAGTTTATAATGTTATTATCCTAAACGGCCATCGCATTTGAACCCCCAATAAATTTTTGCCGACATTGAGTTTGTTCATGAGAAAGCGCAAAATTTTAGTTTCTATGAGAAAATTTACCGGACGTTCTGATGGGCTACTTACGCACCCCCACTGGACTTGCGGGTAGCATACAAAAATTGGAGCTTAGTTTTTTTTAAGTAGAATCATGTCAACCAGCCAAAAACGCAGATGTCACTCTTAAGTGCTATGTATTTGTATATACATACACTCAGCTCCAAAAAAAGTGACGCATTTGATTTTTGACCTAACTTGTTTTTTTTTTTAACCAGTTTGCCGATTTTTAATTTTTCTTTATTTGTTGGTCGGTAATTCCTTTGTCTTTAAAAAAAAAATAAAGAGGTGGAAATTTTTTCAGAGCCACCTGGATGGTAGTGGAAAAACTCAAACCATGTTTTTTTCTTAATTTTTGACTAACCCTATGTGTTAATCAAGTAATGGTATAGAAAGTGCTTACACTCTATATGAAAGACGCTTCTTTTATGAGCATTTTGCTTTTTCATTCACTGAATTTTCTCAAAAATTTTCTGATTTACAGCTCTTCTACTGAAACCTTACGTTTATCCCACAAATTTATTTCATTGTAGGATCACATTGCCTTTGAAAAAACAATTGCCGTTGCCATAGCAATTAATTTGTTGTATGATCGGGGAGGCAATACACGGTGTTAAGCATTTATCCCAGTTTATAATTTTGTGTTTAATAAAAATGTTTTTTAAAATTCGTATCAGTTTATTTCACTAGAAAACTGTTTATCAATAAATTCAGAAAGTTGGTAATATGCAAGGTTTCAGCAAAAGCTGTATTTCGGACAATTTTAGAGATAAATTAATGAATTAAAAAGCAAAATAGTACTCGTAAAAGAAGCGTCTTTCATATAGAGTATAAGCACTTTCTATACCATTACTTGATTAACACACAGGGTGAGGCAAAAATTAAGAAAAAAACATGGTTCGAGTTTTTCCACTACCATCCAGGCTTTGAAAAAATTTCCACCTCTTTATTATTTTTTTTTTTTTGAAAGACAAAGAGAATATCAGAAAATAAAAATATCAGAATTAAGGAAACCAGAAAAAGCAAACTAATTCAAAAACGGATTAGAAGACACCTTAGAAGAATGAGAAACGAAAGAAGCAGAAGAAGGAAACAAATGGCCCATAGAAAAGAAGTGGTTAATACTAAAAACAGAAATAGTAGAACAGGCAGTAAAGACCTGTGGAAAGGTAAGAGTAAAGGGAGATCAACGAAGAAGTAAAAGAGAAAGTAAAGGTCAAAAAGAAAGCTTGGAAAAGGTATATACAAAGTAAGAAATACTGCGATAAACAACACTATATAAATAAATGAAACGAAGCCAAAGAAGCGGTACAAAAAGCAAAACAAGAAACCTGGGAGGAATTCTGAAAAGAACTAGAGACGAAATTCGACGAGGACAACGCAAGACAGTTCTGGAAAGTTATCAGAGGGCTAAGAGGGAAATATGGAAAGCAGGTATGGAGTATAAAGAACAACAAAGGCATCGTAGAAACAGAAGAAGAAAGAATCTTAGAGATATGGAGAGAGTATTACAACAAAATATTTAAAGAAGATGATAACATCTGGGGCAGAGAGAGAAGAGGAACAGTTCAGGAAGAAGAAGAAGAAGAAGAAATAGACATAGAAATAGAAGAGGTGATAGAAGCCCTAAAACATATTAAACAAGGAAAAGCAGGAGGTAGAGATGGCCCCAGAAATGGTAAAGAACAGTGGAGATAGAATATTAAAGTGGATAAAAGAGATATGTCAACTAGCTTGGAAAGGGGAAAAAATACCAGATGACTGGGAAGAAAACATAGTGGTACCTATACACAAGAAGGGAGATACAAATGATTGTGGCAACTACAGGGCAATATGCCTCTCTTCGATAGTACAGAAGATATATTCAAGAATACTAGAAAGAAGATTACGAGAAGAAGTTGAAGAAAAAGATCATATCTTTGTACTAAGAACAGTTACAGAAAAGAGATTAGAAAGGGGAAACCCTTTGCATCTAGCATTCATAGATATAAAATCAGCATTTGACACGGTACCCAAACAAACAATATGGAATGCGCTGACAGAACTAGGTGTATCTTACCCACTACAACAGGCCGTAAAAAGAGTATACGTTAATGCAAAAGGAAGAGTGCGAATCAAAGGAAAAGAATCTCAAAGCTTTGAAATGGAAAAGGGGATCAAACAAGGAGATTAACTGATCCCCCCCACTGTTCCTAATAGTAATTAATCAGATTATTCAGGAAGCGAAAGAACCAAGAGCCAATGTGAAGGTAGGAAATTGGAACTTAGAGCCCATATATATGTATATACAATGCCTCATATATGCAGACGACATCATGCTGCTAGCAGACTCGACTAGAAAACTACAACTAGCAATAAACAAATGAATGGAACGAGCGACAGAAAGAAGAGTTATGAAAATAAACATAAACAAGACCAAAATTATGAAAATCGAGAAAAATGATACGAACGAAAACACAAGAACAGCATGCAATAGGAAAGAACTCGAATGGGTCAACAACTACGTATATTTAGGAACGATAATAAATAAAACTGGCACGATAGAACAGGAGATTCTGAATAGAAGAGATAACGCAAGCAAAGTATATTATGCGATTAACAAATCAATAATAGCGAAAAAGAAAGTGAGCATGCAAACAAAGCTTAGGGTATACAAAAGCATATATACACCAGTATTAACGTATGGGGCGGGGAGCTGGACAATAAAAGACAAAACCAGAAGCAAAATTATTGCGAGCAAAATGAAATATTTAAGAAGACTAGTTGGCAGAATAAAAAGAGATTGCATACGAAATACAATAAACAGAGAAGAAGTAGGTCAGCAACTGCTAATACAAGAAGTAGAGAAGAGACAATTTATTACAGTGGTATGGGCACATAGTGAAGATGGCAAGAAATAGAGACCCCAGAAGAATACTAGAAGCAAAGCTAGAGGGAACAAGAAGCAGAGGAAGGCCACGAGAAACATGGGAACAGAGCTTAGAAAAGAGTGTAGAACAGAGAGGAAAACCCCTAAGGGAAATAAAAAGAATGGCAGCCAACCGGTACAGCTTCCGGAAGTGGTTAGAGGACCCGACGCTTTAGGGCATAAGGGAGAAGGAAAAGAAGAAGAAGAAAGACAAAGGAATTACCTACCAACAAATAAACAAAAATAAAAAATCGGCCCATTGGTTTAAAAAAGAAAAAAAAAGTTAGGTCAAAAATCAAGTGCGTCACTTTTTTTGGAACTGAGTGTATTATGGGAATATAATCTAAAACTTTGAAACAAACACTGTTTTAATTTATTCAACTATACCAACATATATTGTGGTGTAAAAAGCTACACTGCATCAACAATCCAAGAGTAGAAAAAGTTCTTTCAATATAAGGTTAAATTTGTACTGTTAAACAGAATCCTGTACCGTAGTCGATATACTGTTAAGAATAGTCAAATTGTCAATTTATAAAATACTAGCTTTCTATCTTTTTTTATTCTAAAATGGACTCACAGTGAAATAATTGTAACCCCTTTTTTTATTCCTTTAGGAGTGAAATTTTAAAGGTCCCTAAACCACATTCTAAAGATTTTAAAAAGGCACCTATATGCCAAACAAGAATGTTCTAACTCGACAAACACAGGAGATACGAAGGGTTCTATAATTCACTCCTGAATTCAGATTCGCACCTTTAGGGGTTGATCGGGCAAAATCCTGAATTGCATTTTTAGATATTTGTATGGGTAATCTCTGTAAGCAAAAACTATTGAGGAGTTCGTGAAAACACGTTTTACACCTTTTCACCCCTTTAGTAATTAATTAAATGACGTAACTAATGAAACCTTCCTGCCAAATTTCAAGTTTGTGGTACTAGGGGTTATGGTTACAGTGAGGGCTAAACGTCTTCCCTTCCCCCCGCGCTCTGTAACTTTTAAATGTGTCGAAATACTTTATAGTAAAATTGTAGAGAAATAAACTACACCAATTTTAGATGTTTTAGGCCAATAAAAATTTCAAGATAGCCGCTCGACGCCATATTGAACATTTTTTTAATGAAAGCAAGTCATGTGAAACCTCATTTGAAAGGTCTCATTGAGTAGAATACGTAACTTGTAGTTTCAGAAGATTGTGATGGTCCTTAACAAAGTTTTAGTAAATAATTAAGTACTGATCAAAGCGAAGAGTAGAAATACTAATAAAAGCAGGCGCCGCATGACCTGCCTTATCGTTTTAAAAAAAAATTCAATATGGCGCCGATCGGCCATTTTGAATTTTTGATTGACCCCAAATGACATAAAACATCTAAAATTGGTGTAGTTTATTATTCTAGAATTTTACTAAAAACATTGATGCATGGAAAAGGTGGGGGGGGGGGGGCGTAGTCCTCAGTGCATATAGTTTGTTGTATTTAGAGCTTCGTCCCTTTAATATACTTTAGGTTTTCCGGAAATTATGGTGTTATCTAGCGCTTGTCTTGCATAATATTACAGAATAAACAACCTAACGCAGAGCCAGTATATATAGGAGAGTACCGCCACGTCCTCCATGTTTATTCCTCTGACATATGCGTCACTTTGAGGTTTGTAACACAATTCCATAAATGTGACGTTTGTCGGCAGTCCAAAACTTTACTTAAAATTGGCAAGACTATAAATCTATGTCAAGTTCGAGATTTTGACACAAACTGACGCAAAACATAACCTGCTAACCTCGAATTTGACATAGACTTACAGTCTTGCCAATTTCAAGTAAAGTTTTAGACATAATTCAATCAGTTATTGCTGATGGGAGTAAACATGGCGGCGATAGTGGCATTTTCACGGATCGAAGAATGGCAGTACTCTCCTATATACACTGGCTCTGACCTAACGCAGAGCGATTCTAAGTCGCCTGTGAGTCCTGTTATATGTTTTGCAGTACTGAAGCATATTGTTGGTGACACTGTCAGTCTATGTCACGTTTGAGATTACCAGGCTAGGTTTAGCATCAATCTCTGTCAAACAACAAGATTAGGTTTTGTTCTTTAACACAGACTGATGCAAAACCTAACTTGCTAACCTCGAATTTGACATTAAGGTCGCTAGATCAACACATTAAGTGTAGATACTGCCATTAGTGATTTTTTTTTAATATCTATCCTTGTCGCACAATTTTCTCAAACTGGGGATAAAAAATGCAATCTAAAAATATGTTGTAACTTTGACAAAAACTACTTTTGATTGATAATATGTGACATAACCTAACATATTCTCGACTTAACAACAATGCCAAACCACAAAATTATTGTCTTCCTTATTGCACTTGTGAAATTTGCATTTGTTATATTTATTTTACAATTTTCTCACGCGAGGAATGGAATGGCGGTAGCTCAAACTTCGTGTGTTAATCTAATGACGTTATTTGACATTTTTGACATAGACTGGCAGTGCCACCAACAATGCACTTCATTACTGACAAACTTATAGCACGAAACACAGATGACTTAATTATAAATTTATTTGATCTCGCGGTACTAGGTACTTCTGAAATAAGTTTCTTGGTTGAGTTTTACATATTGCAACTAGTGCGAATATATGCATCATTTTGAAGTTGAAAATGACAACAAAATGTCATTATATTATCTTACATATGTCTCAGCATATAAATCAGTTAAAAATGTTATTTGTTCCTTACTTGTAAACATCAATTTATCAAGTCACTGTATTAATCAAGAAAGTTTATTTTACAATTTACTAACTTGTAATATCTTTACAAGTTAACTGTCAATTTTACAAGCGTGCTCATAGATAAATGATAGTGTGCAAAGCCAGAGTTGTGTTCCTTAGTATGTGTCATGTTGATGAATTTAGTTGCTTGTCAGTTTGGCATTTTGAATAAATGGTAAATTTCTAGTTATTTACAAGTGAGAAACAAATCAAATATTCAACAATACACGCAAGGTAACAGGTTTCACTGGCTCAAGAAGGTCATCATCCTTCTATTCGCCAGTAAAAACCCTCTTAGCAAGCTAGTAATGTTAAATACTATTGAAATAGTACCATAAACAATGCAAAAGATGCCAAAATGTCAGAACTAAACCATCTTAATACTATGCTCATAATCAAACTTGTATCGTTAATATCTATTACGTTACAAGATCGGTAAGTGCCTCAGAACAGGCCAAAAAAAGTCTGAGGAATGAAGCCCAAAGGGCCGAGTTTTGTAATTTTTGAGGCCTGGTCCAGTAAGGCACTTAACGGTTGAGTCTCGTGTATTTACATATTTTTGAAAGAGTATTCTGGAGTTATTAAAAATTCTTGACGGAATACTAATATATAATAGTTTATAATGATGGTTCAGAATGATGGTTCAGCAATATTTCGACTGCAATCGTAGACACTAAACATATACTACCGTATGATCGAAAACTTTTAACCTCTAGAGGGCTGTGGATTTTTTTAAGATTTAATTTATGTTGGCAGTGATGAGTAAAAGTACTTAATAGTATTATAACCTATACAATTTTGACAGATAAACTTAATTTTTACAGGATGTTTAATATCGAATACTACGTGGTGCTGTGTATGGTATATGCAGGAAATCATTTTGAACAGCTGTAGTTGTTTTTGTTACTAACATTTTTTATGTATTCAACAAAAATGTTTATATATTTGTTATAATGACATTCTTGATATAACCTGAAACTGACAGATATAAAATGCCAATGTGACTTTTACTACCATGACTGCCATCAAATTTTTTGACAAAATAATTCCACAGCCTCTGGAGCATAGAAGTTTTCAATCATACTGTATTAAGATACGCGAAAGCATCAGTAGTGCTGTAGCAGATTGCCAGGCTTTTAATATTCTGTTCAAATCTGTGGATAGGTAAAACTTTTTCTGCAATACACTGGATCGGTACTGAGCCGAGTAAAAATTCGATTTTGGGATTCAATTAACGGCACTCTCACTTTCCTGGGAATGCTGGTCTATGAAGTAAAGTAACAAAACCGACACATGTTGATTGTGTGGTGTATCTGAACATCGAGGAGTTCAATTTTAGTTGCATGTTTACCCTCATTACGCTTTCATATTATACGGAAAACTAGACTATCTGCACAGTGTATATTTTGTAAGCGTCTTTGAAAACATTTTGTTTTATCTTTAATAAATTATGACGGATTGTGCTGATGTTTTTGCTGTAAATTGCATTAAACAGTCTTCTAATAGTCTAATAATAGAAAAACATTTCGTCACAGTAATACAATAGGTTTAACAGCCACAAACTACATCTTTTGGTAGATTTGAGCAATTTTGTTTTGTTGTTTATGATTTGGCAGAACACATTTAATAATCTTTTTTTGTTTGATTTGATTTGGTGTCATCAAATAAAATACTGAGTCACTTTGATGTCATCTAAACAGTTCAAGCTAATTAGACAAAACAAAAGAATGCAGTTAAAATAAAGACACATTTTAAAATAATAAAAATGCAACAGATACTGCTGTACCCTGTACCTATGATAGAAGTACTTTTTCTTATGCTATTTGTAAAATAACAATTAGTAGAAAAATTTAACGTGTAAATCCAATGAATGAAATTGTAAAAAGAGCTGAAAAACAATTTCCCATTTGATAATAATAAAAGCAGTGAGAAAGTGATTATTGGAATCAGAATTGCATCATGTAATGGGACATAATCGAGTAAAAAATGATGAGCGAATAAAACCAACTCAAATATGTTATTATTAATATGTTTGGTATTTTTCCTATACGTTTAGTGTCATACATATTACAATTTCTTGACAAAACAGTAAAACAAAATAAAAACGTTTGATAAAGAATTTTTTTTAACAAGAGATGCCAGTGTGAATGCTCAAGTAAATAGAATGGTTTCGTTAAAACATTTGATCCCTCGTAATTGATTGATTTGATGGTTTGGAACTAGATTAAAAAATTTAGAGCGATGTGTTTGTTCTTTACTTTGTTATTAATTCACATTCGTAATTAATTAGACAATTTAGCCCCATATCCTGAGCTACTGCCATATTCAAATTTTATACAACTATGTTTAAGATAGTGTATATGTAACTCCTTTTCTGGACAATAATTGGTGATGTTAGGGTAATTAACAGATTTCAGCTTGTAAAGTACATTTTTTTTTAAATTTTCAAGGTCAACTTTCTAGGGGATAAGTTGCATTCCTGCAGGGTCCCTAGTTTTAATAATGTGGGTACATAGATTTTTAGTTCTTTTCTTCCACTAAAAAAATTATTGTCATTTTGACAGATATGTCATAATTTAATATCGCTTGCTTCATTTTTGCATTTCAAATATTTCTTAGTTTTCTTTTTTTATCCGATTTTATTGATGATAATGATGATTCCATGTTAAAAAAAGAGATTTGTCAAGAGTTCAAATTAAGAAACTTTGACATTCAAAATTGACACATAACCATAATATTGAAAAACTTCTACACGAGGTATAAAAATTTCCTAGGTATTAATCACATATCTGCCAACATTGTAACACTTTGACAGTTATTATAGAAAAAAAACGTACTTTAAGTAAGGCTTTGTCCAGTTTAAATTAATGTGACATAATAACTATTTTGAGTTAATAATCAGTGTTGTATAGTTTGATTTAAATTTATTATTAAAACAAAAAATGTATGCATATAAAACACTGTTGGAGCCTGTGGTTTGAATCGGATCACAATTCGTTAAAAACCCCTAACCACACAAGTTGAACTCTGAATGATGTCAAATAACATGTGAGCAAACGAAAATGAAATCAAGCTTGGCTTTGAAATATTTGTTTGTGTTGGTGGCACTGTAAGCCTATGTCAAATTCGAGTTTAGCAGGTTAGGTTTTGCATCAGTCTATGTCAAAACTGATGCAAAACCTAACCTGCTAACCTCGAATTTGACATAGACTTACCTGTGCCACCAACACAAACAAATATTTCAAAGCCAAGCTTGATTTCATTTTCGTTGGCTCACATGTTATTTAACAGTCGCTAAATACATATTTCGACAGCTAAGCTGTCATTTTTAATAGACTCTGTAAAGGAGATTGCTAATTGTTTCCAAATGTCGAATGGTCACCGGACTCAGTACCGACTAGATTACGGAAAAAGTTCCGCCTAATAACAGATGCGGACCAAGGACTAGGGTGACATACTGAGATTATTTTTGAGTAAAATAAAAGGTTTTTGTCAATGGGAAATATAGGATGTTTATAGAAAACAAAAAGCAAGCAGATAAAAACGACGTTTTTATCCCTTTCTATTAATGGTTAGCAAATATAATACAGGGTGTAACTGATATACTTGCCCGTATCTTAATGGCAGATTCTATGTCACAAATTGCCCAAAAAAGTTCATATAAGCATAGGTTCAATTCACACCCGTTACGGAGATATTAGAGGGGAGGTTAAAATTAGGCTTTTATAATTTTATTGTAAATTGGGAAAGAACATTCAAATGAAAATTGGCAAATCTTTTCCACCAAAGGAGGGCTTATTTATGCAATGGCTTTTAATTTTTACATATTAAAATTAGCAAGTTGCATAAATGTTTCTATTAGACCTTTTTAACAGATAAGAATTTGGTTTGATACAATTTTTCTTCAAACGTCAGTAAAATGTGACATTATACTGCTTGATTGATGATGCCAAACTGTCACTTAAAAAAAGTCTTCTATTGATAGAAAAGACCTGCCAATTTTCATTTGAATATTCTTTCTCCGTGTTCAGTAAAATGACAAAAATCCAATGTTAACACCCTCCCCCCCCCTCTATAATATCCTTGTAAAGGTTGAGAATTGAACCTATGTTTATATGAACTTTTTGGAAATTTGTGACAAAAAATCCACCAATAAAATATTGCCAAACATTTCAGTTATACCTTATACATACCGGGACCGGCAATAACATTTTCTATGACAATAGATTAATTTTTTTGTTTAGAAAATGTGGTAAGACGTAAAGTCCATTTTTTTTCTATAATAATTTTCAAGGTCAACTTTCTAGGGGATAAGTTGCATTCCTGCAGGGTCCCTAGTTTTAATAATGTTGGTACATAGATTTTTAGTTCTTTTTTTCCACTAAAAAATGATTTGTCATTTTGACAGATATGTCATAATAGTGGGTAAAACGAACAGCATAGTAAAATATTGCAAATGTATTAATTATTAAACTTACAATATTTGAAAATAAACATAATGAACGTTTGATTCCATGTAAAAAAATGAAATTTGTCAAGAGTTCAACTGAAGGAACTTTGACATTCAAAATTGACACATAACCATAATTTTGAAAAAGTTCTACCAACACGAGGTATAAAAATTTCCTAGCGTTTTACTCACATATCTACCAACATTGTAACACTTTGACAGTTATTATAGAAAAAAAACGTACTATATGTAATTTGAGCCGTACATTTCAAATACATAAAATATATAGGGCGATTCATTTAAAAAATCAAAATGCATGGCACTTCCGGTGGAAGTTGACCATTTTAACTACTAATATATCTATCAGTCAATCAGAAATTATGACTAGTATTAAATTTTATCCAAGTCGATTCATCAGTAAAGAAGATATAATCATGACCCTGATCTCATTGTCACCCAGTATACCCATTTAATTTAATGTTTTATTATACATGTGACTCAAAAAAGTGTGGCGAACCAAACTTACTTTTTTTTTAATAAAACGCCCTGTATTTGAGTAGCTTAAAAATGTTGCATCGTAATGCCAATCATTTTAACATGAAGCTCTCTGGGTCAAAAGTTAACCGTTTCTGAGATATTGCCAATTTTATGCAAAAAGATGATGAATTTCAGGCTACTGCCGTAACAAAAAACAATTGAATGATAGAAAACGTTACCAAAAAATTATATTTTTCATGAATTATTTCGAGTGAAAAATAGAGATTGTGTGTGCTCAAAATTTGCAAATTTATTATTAATTTTGAAATTGTTTTAAATGGAATGTTTTAAAATTTTCAGAAAGCCCTTCTCGTGAGCTTTTTTTTGACATGTTAACTTTACTTACCTGCTTTCTTACTCTCAGGTGCGACTGTCCATGAAGGACTTTGACCTCCTATTTGGTTTTGCTGATTGTGGTCGGTTGCTTATTGTTCGCTCATCAGCTTTTTAGCATCCTTCATGCTCTTTCTCTAGCTCTTTGGATTTTTAGCTTTTTTTCTCCATCCTATCACTTCGGTGTCGGTGCATTACAAAGCGGCTTAAGCCCGTCGAGCTTGTTAGGTTATTTGCAGTCGTTGTTATTGTTGTACTACTCTATACCGACAATAGATTAAAACAAAATATTCGTTGACATCGAATCAATCAATGTTTGAAGTGCACCCATTACTAAAAATTGCGTGCACACTGGAGTGCACCTAGACACAGCGTAAATTTTAGGGGTATACAAAATTAGATATCGGAAGAAATCTCATTAAACGGGCTTTCCAAAATTACAGAGATATACAGGGTCTTCCATTAGTATGTAGTATTAGTAGTATTATTTGTGGGGAGACTGATGTCAGGCAAGTAGGTCGCCATAGGCCCTTTGTGCCAACCCCTTAGTTCTACTTAGAATTTTGCCGAGACTAAGGATTTCCAACCCTAGCACGGGATCTTTTACATGCTACACATCGTAGTAACATGGGACCCACGGCTTTACATCACTTGCGAATGATGGCATTCTGTAGAGGTTTTCATCCGCATTTTTTAAATTTTTAAAAACCTCACCGGTATCGGGGAACGAACTCTGGACCCTTAGATCACTAGCCAGAATGCTTATCACTGAGCTATGGAGCCCGGCGGGTCTTCCATTAAAAAATCAAAATACATAATTAAATTTGAATTAGGTATAGGATTTTTGGGTATTAGTTTTTTTTTTAAATCTGATTTCATTTGATACTAGAATTCATTTATTCGTACATTTCTTGTTTTCTTCTTGTTTATTATTTCTTGTATCAGCAATGACTGAATCTGTATTTTTTAAACCTGATTTCATGTTATGTTTTGTAGAGTTCAAATTTTTAAATTAGCGTTTAATGACGTTAGTTTGGTTAGCTCTTTAAATAAAACATCTTGAAGGGTTTACTTTGCTTTTTATGTTCAAAATCAAATATCTGGAAAACCGTTGAATTTAGAAACATAAAGTAACATATCAAAAACACGCTCATAAGAAGGGTTTGTCGAATATTTAAAAATATAAAAGTCTTCCATAGTAGCCTGATAGCGCAGTTGGGAAGATGCTAGGCTTGCATTAAAGAAGTCCTCGGTTCAAATCCCGTGAGGGCAGAATTTTTTCGCAGCCCTGGCAATTGGAATCGGGGGAGAACATTCACAGTTGGGCACCAAATTAACTGTTAACTATTCAAAACCACAGGCCTAAGAGATAGAGTAACAAGATAAACACATCACCAGCACTCACACCTCACACAATGGTTGCTGCGTAAGCACAAAAGGCACGCTCTAACTTTGTTGAGCATTGCACCGCCAGACGCAAGCGTATAAAGCACCAGTCTATACACCGCAAGGTAAAATGAGGTTACCAATAATACATACATACAAATCTTCCATTTAAAAAATTTAGGAAATTATTAACTTTGCACATTTTGAGCAACTTGTATAGCATAAATACTCGGAGCCACCCACTATTTTACACTCGAAATAATTCACGAAAAACATAATTTTCTTACATTCAATTGTTTTGTGTTACTTATAGCAACCACCTGAACCTGGGATTTTTTTGCATAAAATCGTAATATCTCCAAAACAGTTAACTTTAGACCTATATAATTTACATTAAAATGATTAGCATTTCAACACAATTTCTAAGCTACGCAAATATAGGGAGTCTTTCATTTAAAAAAAAGTAAGTTTGGTTTGCCACACACGTTTGAATTACCAAGTATAATCAAAAATATTTTATGAATCCACACCAACACCAATTTTATGTAATTCAGAGCTTTAGAAATATCGTCTGCTCTGTGCTTTAAAAAACATAAAACACAATATTAAAAAATCTGTAGTTCTAGTAAGAATTTTAATAATAATAAATATGAAGTAACAAACAACTTCTGGGATTGGACCATGTCATTATTGAGGTCGCGACTGCACTTGCCTATAAATTCTTGTCTTTCTCCTTCCGATCGTTAAAAGAGTTTCGCCTCTGGCGTGGTTTACACGTTGAGTTACCGTGCTCTTTTGCTTTTTATCCTAATGAACCCCGTACGAAAGTGGGGTTGTTGAAACAGAAGTCTTCTACATTTAAAAAAATCAAGGTGCATTATAGTGTAAAAGGGAAAATGCCTAGCATGTCTCTATATTCGTACTAGCCGCCACCAATCTCTATACGCTGATGGTAAAAAGTTAGTTATTGTTGTTTAACATAAATTAAAGTAACCTATGAACTATACTCTCAATTGTGTTTCTTTGAATATGTTGACATCACATGTTGAACATAGTTATGTATAAATAAAGCACACCTATTAAAATTTCTAGAACAATTTCTTTGTACAAGTGTTTTTTATATCACTTACTTTTTCGCACCAGTTTTTATGACCACATAGGCTTGCCTAGAAATTATTAATTATACATGTAGTAGAAGTGGGCAATATTTATAATTGTGCAAACACATGTAATAATTAATTTATATTATGCTGTTATTCAGTTGGCTGTTGTGTATGTAGTTTTCAAATTCATCTGTTGCTTGTTAAAAAAAAGAAGCATGCAGATAATGACCTTGCCAGCAATTTACAATTTTAATGTTGCTCAAAAACGTTTTACGATAATTTATATTATAGTTACATAAGTGTGTATGTTTTAATATGCAACTTTGACATTGGCAATGCTCCTTAAGTAAACTTAAAGACATAAATAAATAAACTTAAACTTGAAGAGATAACTAATATGGTTGCATAATACTTATCTAAATATTTTGAAATCGCTTATTTGGTGTATCAGTAAGGATATAGGTTATACAGGGCACGTTTAAAAGTTGCAGCAATACAGTTAAATCGAAAATTTATTAAAATAATCAGTACTTGGAAGTCCAAAAAATATATTTGAGCACATAAAGACAATATAATGGATTTCAAACTAACCAATAACCAATAAGATTCTTTGTCCAAATGCTAGACTGCACCAAATTGAACATACCAAACTAGTGAATCATTTCTACATACATCTACATTTCGTAACTTCCTGTGTGTAATGAGCTGAGGCTAAAGCATAGTTTTTTTTTAAATTACACCGCTGTCTTTAACCAAGTACTTGAAAATTATAGCCAATTTTTTTCAGGTACGCTGTATGAAATTGGTCCAACATCCGAACGTAGTGCGACTGTATGAAGTCATAGACACAGCCACAAAGCTTTATTTAATCCTAGAGCTTGGAGATGGAGGGGATTTGTACGATTATATCATGCGCCACGATTCGGGCCTTTCCGAGCAACTAGCTCGCGACTACTTTCGCCAAATCGTCAAAGCAATATCCTACTGCCATAGACTGCACGTAGTCCATAGGGATCTAAAGCCAGAGAATGTGGTCTTCTTCGAGAAGCTGGGTGTCGTCAAACTGACGGACTTTGGATTTAGCAACAAATTTTTTCCTGGCCAAAAGTTGGAGACGTCGTGCGGCAGCTTGGCTTACTCTGCCCCCGAAATCTTGCTCGGGGATTCCTACGACGCCCCTGCTGTTGATGTGTGGTCCCTAGGCGTTATTTTGTATATGCTCGTGTGTGGGCAAGCTCCATTTCAGGAGGCGAACGATTCCGAGACTCTCACCATGATAATGGATTGTAAATACACCGTGCCCTCCCATATTTCAAAAGACTGTCGGGAGTAAGTATCTAATATAGAGTGCGTCCAGCTGTTCTTATATATCTTCTTTTTAGTCTCATTTCACGCATGCTGGTGCGAGATCCTGAAAAACGGGCCACTCTAGCTCAAATTTCAGCACATCCTTGGCTGGCACAGCACAAAGATGACCAAACTGCAGATAGTGTGCCTCTGGTTTCCAGGGAGCAACTGTCTGATGAAGATCATAATCTAATTGTACAGAAAATCGTGAATGGAAACATTGCGACAAAGGAGGCGATTCAAGAGTAAGCCTATATTATTTTAGTTGTGATCAAATGGCGTTAACAAATTATAATTGTAGGAGTATAGATAAAAACGCTTATGACCACATTACTGCCACATATTATCTACTAGCAGAAAGGAAATTAAAATCCAAGAGGCAAGAACAGGCCAATAAAGGCAAAAGACCGGAGCACCTTGCTGTTGCGCAGGGTTCCCCTGCACCGTTGCGAGATCTGAATAGTACTGGTCCTACGCCTACCTTGCTGACTGTACCTCGAACACCTGGAGATTTACCACAGGTATTTAATTTTATATTTTTCTTATAATATAGTTTACTGACAAATTGTAGCAGTATCGTAGAAACTATATGTTTCCATGTTTTTCAGTTACCAAGGGATGTAGAAATTTAGTTGCTTTGATATGAAAATTAACTATAACTGAAGGAGTTTAAATGCGAACACTGACAAGGTCAGTTTATGTTAATGTATGAACTAACCTGAATTTTTGAAATCTGCGAGATAACAATTAATAACTTTCCCATCTGTCTATTAAGCATCATTTTGAGCTGATTCATGCAAACTCCTTTGATTTAAGCAAATTTATTCACCAACGGTCAATTAACCTCCGAGTCCATACTTTCAAACATGCGAATTCACTTTCAAAAACACAATAATTGTGACATTAGTATCACAGAGTAAACACGTAACGGATTCATAAGCGACACTCTGCGGCGGCGCCTTTGATGTTCGAGGTGCCTTATTTTGGTTAGGCGGCCATACTGTGAGCAAGTAGAAAAGGCGGGAACTTTAAAAAGTTGAGTTATAGGCGCACCACCGACAATACTTGTTACAACCAATCCATGAAAACACACGTCATGACTCATTTTTAGACCCCTGCCAAAGTCGCGAGTGTCGCTTCTGAGTCCTTTAGGTGTTTATTCTGTGTTAGTATAGTCTGACCATTCAAATTTCGTTTTTTATTTTTAAGGTTATATGTCAAATTTGTTTATTTCTATGCACTCTTCGTGTAAATATATACAGGGTCCGGCAACGAAGCGGGGGTGGAAGATATATCTAAAACTATGAGAGTTGCATGAATATTGTGTATATAAAAGTTGTAGGTGGTGCACATTTCTAAAATATTTTTGATTATACAGGGTGACTCAAAGAAGCGTGGCGAATCAAACTTTTTTTTTAAATGGAATGCCCTATATTTGGGTAGCTTAAAAGTTTAGTATTGAAATACTCATCATTTTGATATAAAGTTGTATGGGCCTAACGTTAACTGTTTTGGAGATTTTATACAAAAAAATGCTGAACTTCAGGCGGCTGGTGTAAGCAACAGGAAACAATTGAATAAGCAAAACATTACCAAAAAATTATGATTTTCGTGAACTACCTTTCAAGTGTAAAATGGTTGACCTGGGTATTAATGCTATACAGGGTGCTCGATATTTGCAAATTTAATAATTTCGACTTTTTTTCAAATGGAACGCCCTGTATATTTTTGTATTTTTGAAAAGCCTTTTTATAGTCGAAGAGCAGGCAGCATACATGCCAGGAAGACAGACAAACGAAAACATATTCATTATAAGGAATTTGATGGAAAAGGTACTAGAAAACGGGGAAGAACTCGTCTTGACATTTATAGATCTCAGGGCAGCATTTGACTCGATTGATAGAGAAGTAGTATGGAAATGCCTGAATGAAACTCGTACCCCGAAAACACTCATACAAGTAATACGTAGCACGTTCAAAAATGTTAAAGGAAAGGTGCAGATAGGAGGAGAAAGGTCAGATGAATTCGCATGGAGGAAAGGAATTAAGCAGGGGGATAGTCTCAGCCCTCTTTTGTTCATAATAGTAATGAGTAAATTAATTCAAAACACAAGGGAAAGAACAAAACAACTACAAACACTAATAGGGTATCGAAATCTAGAGCCGGTAAAAGTAGATACACTAATGTACGCAGACGATATAGTGCTAATAGCAGACACAAGAAATAAGATGCAGAAACTAGTGAACATATGGACAGAAGAAATAGAACGAATGAAAATGGAAATAAATACAGAGAAAAGTAAGATAATGGTGATAAATAAGAAGCATGAAGACAAAACAACAGTAAAGTGCAAGGGCACAACATTGGAGGAAGTGACAACCTATGAATATTTAGGGAGTCTAATAACAAATGATGGCAACATAGACGCAGAATTAACAAACAGAGGGAGGAAGTCAACTAAACTCTACTATGCATTAAGACCACTGTTATCGAAGAAGGAACTGAAACAAGAAACAAAAGTAAGAATCCATAATGTAATAACTATCCCAACACTATTATACGCATGTGAAAATTGGACGATACAGAAGAAACACGCAGGGAAGATAGAAGCTATGGAAATGAAGCACTTACGAAGAATAGCTGGGAAAACAAAGTGGGATAGACTAACTAATAGAACAATAAGGGAAATGGTAGAACTGGAGTCAATAACGAGTAAGGTACAAAGAAAACAACTTAACTGGTTCGGTCACATGACAAGAATGAGCCCAGACAGACTGACTAGGAAAGTATGGGAAACAAAACACTATAAGAAAAGGAGAAGAGGACGACCTAGGAAGAAATGGATACAACAAATAGCAGAAATAGGAAAAGATAGAGGGAAAACAGTGAAGGAGATGAAGGAACTAGCTGAAAATAGAAAAGAATGGAAAAAATGGACGACTGGATAAGCAACCCAAATCCGACGCCCGCAAGGGTACAAGGAAGGGGAGAAAGAAAGAGAAAGAAAAGCCTTTTTAATGAGCTTTCTTTTGATATGTTACTTCATACAATATTTGGGTGGCGCGTTTTATAAAAGAGTGCTGTAGGAAACTTTTCAGTATAGTTAATAAAATCTGTGAGGGGGTTTACACGGAACTTACTTGCAAGTGCGGCGACAAAATAGGTACAACATTGCCAATAATACTGAAACAGTAAAAGGAACCCCTAGTAATACGCATTACATCAATTTGCAAATAGAAAAAACTCTGGCGGCGATGGGATTCGAACTCGCGCTTCCAGGCAGAATCGATTGTTTTGTTAACCAGACGCTTTAACCTCTGGACTGCCAAAGCCCACATATTCTATTCACTTACGACTGGATTATAAAAGACGTGTTGTTGAGAGGACCGATGCAAGGTGTTTACGGGAGTATATGTGGAGTACAAAATATGCTATTTTCGTCAAGGGTAAACACTTCAGCTATGTTGCTTTTATTTAACTAATAGTTCTTTAGTTAAAGGAAAAATAGGGAGAATTTTATATTTTTAAGATTCTCACCCTGTATATATTCGGTTTCGAGCCAGGTAGGCATCTAATCGGCATGAAAATATCGTCTTCCTCCAGCTATACTGCCAACAGGCAGACAGACAGACAAGATGGAATTGAGAAAACATATTTTTCGTCATCTCCATCCATTAAGTCTTCAGCCCGTAGGCTGGTTTGTCACAGCTAACCATTCTTGGCGGTTCATTGCCTTTCTTTTAAGCCCTTCATAAGTGTTACACTCCGCATCTTCCATAATTTGTTTGATATACTGGAGACGCGGCCTTCCTCGAGCATTTTTTCCTTCTATTTCCCCTTCTATTATGGTCTTCATTAATCCATCTTGTCTAAGTATGTGCCCTATCAGCTGATCTCGCCTCTTTATGTGTTTCCACAGTCGTCTTTTTTCTTCAGCCCTTCGAAAAACTTCGTCGTTTGTTGTTCTATCGATCCAGCTAATTCTCATCATTCTTCTATAGCACCATACTTCGAATGCTTCTAATCGTCTTTTTTCAGCTTCCATGCTTCACATCCATCTAGAGACCCTGAAACGTTAAGATCTGAAAAGATCACGGAAGGTGATTTTTTCGAGATTACAATACTTCTTTTATTTATTTAAGGCGAGAAAACTAAAAAGCAGTATTTATCACGCCGACAGTTAAAAAAAAATTGAACTTTCATTCCGGTAAAAATCGGCGCACCGATATGCGCTTATCCGCTTTTATGTCGTTTAGTGTGAACGATCCCGTATGATAACAAAGGCACATCGTTGAAATGCGCCGGTCAGCGCTGACAGTCAGAAAGCGTGGTACCTGCTTTCTTTCTGAACGTACCCTTAGAATGGAATCTTCCCTTGTTCTCATTGTAATGGTACCATCTATCATTAGCTTGTAGTTTTTGGTATACAAGTTTGTTCTATAATTATTTTTCCCATTTATGTTTGAGTTCTGTTTTGATCATACTGTTTTCTACATACTTTTTACCTTTTAAGTTGTTTTTGTTTTTCATCATCTTCACTTTGTATTTCCAGATCTTGAATTCAACTACTATTAGTTTTTTTGGACTACTCTTTATATTGTTACGTTTTTAACGTTTGGGCTATTTAAAAATTATTCACTGCTTCTTGTATTAAACATTTATTTACAACAATTAAATTAATTATTATTATTTACAAACACACGAGAATTATAGAGCCGATTACAAATTACTTAAACTACAGGTGCTTTTTCTATCGATACATTTATTTAATATTTGCACTGGTTAAACTTCAACTATTTATTTATTTCACTCTTAGCACTAACGATTTATTTCTATTTATATGGTTATTTATGTCAATAGTTATATGTACACACGGGATTTTATTTATGTGGGAGCTCTACACGGCTCTACGCGAATTCCGATTGAACTCAGGACTGCGGGAGAACTGCTCGCTATTCCCGCTCGCGAGTATTTATATTGCCAGATAGTTCCTTCTGGAAAACTTCTAGAGTTCGCTCGACCTTTCTGGCAACTCTGACGTGTCACGCGCAAGGTCGTTTCTGGAATGTTCTGGAAGACTGACTCACGCCATCTCATGCAGCTGCCTCCAAGGTCGTTCTGCAATGCTGTCGCACAGGACGCTGAATCATATTTCTGGGGCGACGGCCTAGCCCCACGATCGTTACAATATTTTGAATGATAATGTGATGTTTGTGATTATTTTCATTTCTTTATGAAAGAGATCCTTTATTTCTTCAGTTGTTACATCTATCCGACTGAGCACCACCTTGTTCTCCTTTGCTTTTAATTTCTTCTCTCAGTTGTTTCATTCCTGAATTATTTTTTAACAGCTGTTTTTCAATCCTTGCCATCATTTGTAACATTGATTGTTCAAATTTTCTTTTTTTTTCTCTAATGTTTAAGTTTTCCATTCTTGGTATTTTGTTTGCAACTTTTTATGTTCTTTTTTCATAAAAATATACGTTTTTTGTTATCCAAATTAGATGGCAGCATGTTATATTCATATTTCACCATTTTTTCTTTAATTGGAGTATTTTAACTGGTATTAGTAATGTTACACTTTCTCTTGTTATACTTATCTCAGCGAACCTAATCTCTTTTAACCTCTTCCTTCTCTTGATATTTCTTTACACATTTATATTATAAAGGGTGTTCATTAGAATTTGTGGTCTAGTCGGCTTTGGAACTGATGAAGTCATGTCGTGCATTATATCATATGGCTGATAACTGACACTGGTGACACTGTACTATCCATTCACAAAACTCGTGAACTGTCAAAACGCTGTCAAGTTGGTACCTCGTTTAAATTCTGGTTCGGAACTTCTGCTTGCTGATTTTGGCAGCACTGAAATTTTTGCAATTTAAAAACTTCACGTATGTCACACTTTCTTGTAAAGAAATAATCTCCAAAATTCTTTAATTTTTGTGCATACACCTCAGTCGCAATGGAACAGAAACGAAAGGGGGTTTTATTATTGGAAAGGAAAAAAAGCTATAGTTAATTATTACAAGTAAAAACTTCGCTTAACTTTTGACACATTTAACATAACCTAACTGTAATATTACTAGAAATCACCAGATTCGAAGTACATTCCCAAAAAAACTGTAATTTCCATGTACACTCAGCAAATATTTAAAAAATTAGACATTGACAGTTCACGAGTTTTGTGAATGGATAATAGGTCTATGTCAAATTCGATGTTAGCAGGTTAGGTTTTGCGTTAGTCTGTGTCAAAACTGACGCAAAACCTAACCTGCTAACATCGAATTTGACATAGACTTACAGTGTCACCAGTGTCAGTTATCAGCCATATGATTTAATGCACGACATGACTTCATCAGTTCCAAAGCCGACTAGACCACAAATTGTAATGAACACCCTTTACAGGCAGAGTATGTGTGGTGTGGCCTGGATTTAATTACAGTGTCTCATTTTTTTTCTTGAATATCACTTCTCCAGTTGTGAACGTCTATCAATCATAGACCACCTATTATTTGGTCCTTCCATCTCTTCTTCATATTTTTTCTGGGTCTTGTTTGTAAATGACTTGAGTTGATCAGCTGTTTTATTATCATTCTTATTTCATGATTTTCTGAGTCTACCTCTACTTTCCTCCCCGTATGCCCCACTTTTCTCAATTATTGTACAAGGCATCCTTATTAGGTAGTCAAACCATCGCACCTGGTTATCCTCTATTATTTCTAGCACCCACATTATTCTAGTCTTTACCTGTTTTTATCATTCCTTAACAAATCTCTTCATATAACTTCTTCTTTACTTCCGAGCACTTGCATTTCACTCTTGAATTTTAGTTCTTTTGCCACTCCCGATAGAACCCATATTTCACTAGCATAGGTCAAAATTGAGATGATAACACTCCGATAAACTCACCTTTTAGCCTCTTTATATTCTTTTTCCAAATAAGAATATAAATGAATCTAAGCTGGTTGCCTCGAATACGTTACTCCAAGTTAGTAGGATTTTTTTGAAGGTTGGCTTCACTTTGCACAATGAAAACTAAATAATCGGCATAAATCAGTAATCTGATCGTCACTGGCTCTAATTTTCTCACTCCAATCCTAGGCCTTCGTACTGCACCATCCAGTTCCCGCACCAGAGATTCCATTGATGTTGTAAATAGTAAGAGATCTGAATTCGTCCTTGTTTTGCACCTTTCATTGTCATAAATTCTTCTCACATACAGCCAATCTTATAAAGGCCACTAATCTGACATTAACTTTAATTAGCTGTTAAAATAAACAAAAGCACATCAAATTTTTTTTACTAATGAATAAAATGTCATAAGCACCAATGTTTTGATGTGCTTTTGTTTATTTTAACATTAGTGTTGTTAGTTCTAACACATCTCCTACATTTTATATGCTTCTATAAGGTAGATGCCCATTATCTTCTTTCATTCTCAGTACCTGCCGTAGTGTCTTTATAGGTCTGCTGTCGAACGTGGCTTTCCCATTCGCTGGATTTCGACTCTCTAGAATTCATTTCGCCGGATAATTATTTCACCGGAAAGCCGGATTGTAGAGTGCGTGTCATATAACAAAATTCGGCAAAGTACTGTATGTCGTTCTAGCCTGTTTAGGTTAGTTGCAGTCTTTGATAATATTTTTTTTACTATCACGGCCGGTGTTGTCCCTATGTTCAGCATTGTGTCCTCGATCTTGATATTCGGCGAAATGCATTCCGGTCAAAAGACTTCCGGCAAATGGAAACGGAGCCCTGTCGAATACTTTTTATAGGTCAACAATTGATAATATTCTAGAGCTTTTGATATCAGTTGACTTAAGTGAAATATTAAGTCTTGTGTGCCATCACCTGCCGGAATCTGTGTCGACTCTCATTAATTCTATTCTCTATTTCTTTCTGTAATCTTTTTTCTAAAATTTCATATATCTTGCTAGCAATCCCTACTAGCAAAATGCCCCTATAATTGTCACTCCTACAAGCATCACCTTTTTTTAAGATAGGACTGTTGCTACTCCATCACTTAGTATATTTTTATTTCGTCATGACCAGCTGCTATTTATTTCTATTATTTCGTAGTTCAACAGTTTTCGTTTTATATTTTTAGGGCGAACTATTTATTGCACGTTTCTTTGCTCCCAATATTCTTGTTGTTCTTCCTCTTTTGTTATTACACATATTATCCATTTACTTGACATCCGCACTGTCAAAATGGCAGTATGTTGGCACCACTGCTATATTTTACATTTTAATAATTAAATTAACGTACAGTCTAATAAAAACATATGTTTTTGGAAGTATAGTTAAGATATTTTTAAAAAATTTAAATAATTTAAATTCCCTTCATTATTTGGTGATTTGTTGTATTCCCTAAGTATTGTCGACACTTCTTCGAACGTATGGCTTGTAGTTTTAGATCTCTTATCCATTCTTTGGCATTTCGTGTATATTTGTTTGCTTGTTGTGCTTTTTGAAACTTTAACTCTGGCTTCTGATCCGATCAATTTATGTGGTACTAGTGAGTCACCCGAACTACGTTTCGGTTAGCAAAATTAAGAGAGATCATTAATATAAATTTTAAAAAAAGGATGCATGGGCGGGTTCGAACCCGGGCCACCCGCGTGAAAGATCAACACTCTTACCGCAGGACCGATTTCTCTTGTTTGAATAATGCGCGCACCCGAGCTAATAACGGCGATAGGCGCTCCGCTCTGCTCTGCTGCCTAGAGGAGTTAATTAAATTACAACTTTTTCGCATCTTTTTTGAAAATAAAAACCCGCCTACGATCTAAGTATAAAAATTAGCAAACTTTTAAGCCATCGTACAACTTGATCGGGCCAGTATCTTCGGAGGAGATAGCGAACAAACATAGACGCAAACACGCATACAAAGAGAGCACCGATTTTATGTTATAGATATTTACTTCTTTTACATCTTTTAATATTTTGGCTCTACGAGCACTGTAAAAAGCCATTTTGGTCAATGAAGTGCCTGACATGCGAACAAATTTACCGTGTAGCTGAATTTCCAGCGACCATACACGACTTTAAAACGAGATGGTATTGTTTGATCAAGTCTGCTAAAAATGATCAAAATTGGGCGATTCATCGGGTTATTCCTGCTTTGGGCAAGGCTTGTGTTAAATTAGATTAAAAATGTGTAAGGATTTTTCTATTGCAAACTAGTAAAACTGACAACAATGCACTAGACCAGTGGTCGCCAACCTCTTCAATGTGTTGAGCTACTTGTTAATTTTGGAATAAACAGCGAGCTACCCACACGGAAGCCACGTAACGCAACGTAAATGAAATAATCCACAGTTAATTTATCATTATATGTATTTATTTTACTATTTATTTAACTGGTAATACATAATACATAGGTACTAATAATAACTACATTCCTACCTACCAAACGAAGTTGTTTGAAAAATAAACACAAACTTTTATCCAGCCACAACGGCATGTCACGTAAGATTTAAAAATAGTTAATAATAACAACAAAAAAGTAACGCACTATCATGAACATAAACATTGAAAAATAAAAAGGCACGTTCAATGAGAAGGCTGACACTCAGACTCATCGATAATTTTTTTAATGTTTGCAGTATAATTTGATACAGCCATTCGAATACAATATTATCCAAATGTTCATCTGTAAGTCGATTGCGATATTTGTTCTTAATAAACTTCATATTGGAAAAAGAAGATTCACACAAATAGGTTGAACTGAATAATGCTTTCACTTTCAAGGCAACACGGCATAGAACTGAATATTTGTCTTTACTTACAATAGGCCAGATACATTTGGTACTTGAGACTAACGATTTTAAGGCTAAATCATTTTGAAAATCAATTACTTCCATTTCTGTTGCAGCGATGTCTTCGCCAAAGTTCTGCATAACACAAGTTGCAAACTGTTGGATATCAATTTCCATAAAGGGTGAAACAACAAACTGCGCTACTAAAGCCATTTCGTTGAAATCCTTAAAACGATTTTTGAAGTTATTCTTCAGGGTAGAAACTATTTCTACATGATATTTGCTGTCATAGGGTTCTAATGGATTTTGAGATATTTTTTCTGAAAGAATAGGAAAATGCTTGGCATCGCTGTTAATTAGGTTTTGTTCCCAAAACTCCAGCTTTTTGATAAATGCTTTTATATCAGAAATCATTTCTGCTAGTTCTTGGTCTCTCCCCTGAAGCTGCAAATTAAGTTCGTTTAATTTCTCGGTAATGTCCACCAGAAAACCAAAATCTCTAAGCCAGATTGAATTTTCTAGTTCCGGAGTCGGTTCATCGCGTTTTTTGAAAAATTGAACTATGCCAGATAGGACATCATTAAAACGTTTCAGCACCCGTCCTCTACTTAACCATCGGACTTCAGAGTGAAGGAGTAGGTCCCCGTATTGACAGTCAACTTCATCGGCCAAGGTTTTGAATAATCTTCTTTGTAACGCTTGAGCTCTAATCTTGTTCACAATTTTTACCACCAGTTTCATAACGTTGTTTAGTTTCAGGAAATTTCCACATAATGCTTCCTGATGGATAATGCAGTGGTAAGAGAGAAATTGCGGAAAAGTTTCATCTTTACGACATAACGCCACCAGACCCTTATCAAAACCCACCATAGCTGGTGCGCCATCGGTTGTCAAGCCTACCATTTTCGATATTGGAATTTTCTCGGAAGAAATAATATTTTTTAAATGAGAAAACAACTCCTGTCCAGTAGTGTGTCCTTTCAGTGGAATAAACTTCAAAAGATCTTCTTTAATCGTAAAATCACTAAAAACCATCCTGACGAACACGGCCATCTGGACAGTGTCAACGACATCTGTTGATTCATCCAGTTGAAGTGAAAAATAAACACAGTTACCTAAGTCAGTTCTTAACTGTAAAAAAATATCATTGCTCATTACTTCTACACGTCTCATCACTGTATTAGCAGAAAGTTGCATAGATTTTATAGCTGAAACTATCTCGTCTTTGTTTCTAAAGTTGGCAAATAACGAGTCAGCAGCTTCTAAAAACGCCTGTTTTATCATTTCCCCGTCTTCATAAAGTTTCTTTTTTTGTGCAATTATCTGGGACACACGGTACGATGCTTCAATTGCAGCCTTATTTTTGTCGATTGTTCTTAAAAATATTGATTGTTGTCCAATTAACTGCTTTTTTAACTGTTTCAGTTTCTCCTTTCTGGCGGCAGAATGTTGTGGGAATGATTTTTCAAAATTAGAATGTACAGTTTTATGATGTCTCTCAATATTTCCTTTTTTAGCAACGGAGACCGAAGTATTACATAACAAACACACATTTTTATCTTTAACTTCTGTAAAAAAGTATTGTTCTTCCCATTCCGAATGAAAGTGGTATGTCTTTACCTTCTTACAACTGCTTGCCATATTATTTTTTGTTGTTCACTACTAACCCAACCGCTGGACGTTGGTTACGCGTTCAGTTTTAAACTAAGCGCAATGTCGCCGCGCCGTGCGTATTTATCCCGTTCAAAGCAATCCAGATCGTTCTCGAACACTAACGCACTGGTCCGGCTGGTCGGTTCTAGCCGATTCTAGCCGATTCTAGCTTGATGGCGTCAGCGGCAGATCGCTCGCCGCAACGTTGCCGCTGTTTATGTTTAATATTATGACAATTAGATTTTTTTGTGGAATTTTAGGAAGCTTCTCTGATTTTGTATTTTCGTTGTGAGAGCTACCAGAATTGCCCCCGCGAGCTACCGGTAGCTCGCGATCGACAGGTTGGCGACCACTGCACTAGACACTGACGCTATGTATAACCTCAAACTTAGAAAAACATAACCTAATTAAACAGACAGCTTTACTGCCAACTTAAATGCCAAATTTCCATGGCCTCATATTATGCCAAAACAACGTGAATGGAATATATGAATACCAATACTGTTGACCTGTTAGAACGAAAGCTTCGTTGATATATGCCAATCTCTGCTTCTGTATGTTTAACTTAATTCTTGTTTCAGCAAAGTTAGCGAAATTATGTACATTGCAGCAAACTGTATTATTTCTTTATAAGTTGTTGTGTAATTGCTCACCTTATGTTATCATTTCCCCTAATATCTTGCGTACGAATGGTGCCGTTGGTTTTCATTGGTTCAAGTACTATTGAAGTCGAACGTCGGTGTTTCGACTTATACATCATCTTCTTTTTTTAGTTTATTGTCTTATATCTAGTACTTCTCACGGTCTGTTTATGGCAGTTCTCTGTTGGTCTTTTCTTTGCAATTTAATTTGTATATCTAACTTAAATTTCTATCTGCATTCTCATATATCTCTGTGTTAAAGTACCTTGCGTCCTTGTATTTTTGTAGAATTGATTCAAACGGGTGTTCAAAAAGTCTTTATGTCCTGGACGGCTATGAAAGTTCAAACATATGAATAATATGTTGGTGGCACTGCAAGTCTATGTCAAATTCGAGGTTAGCAGGTTAGGTTTTCCGTCAGTTTTGACACAGACTGACGCGAAACCTAACCTGCTAACCCCGAATTTGACATAGACTCGCAGTGCCACCAACATATTATTCATACGTTTGAATTTCCACAGCCCCCTAGGACACCCGTTACATCCAGGTATTTCATGGCTTTTTGGCTTGTCATATCATTTAAAATATAAAATTAATTGACAAGTTTGTTAGGATTATCGTAAATCAAAAGTTTTTATATCAATGTGTTTGAATAACCAAACATTTTACTACAATGGAGAAACAGTGAACATTATTAACACTAACATTTTTTTTTTTTGCAGAGATCTCGTAAATGTAGTATAGTACAGGAAGACGAAGAAGAAGAAGACTTATCGAGTTGTTCCGGTCGAGAGGAATTAGCTCCTCCACACAATTCACTAAACCGACGAGGCTCTCGATCCGAAGGCCGGCTAAACCTCGCCCTGCAGGAGCGCTTATCAGAAGCTGAAAGGCGGAAACCTGATCTTAGTAATGTGCCCAAGCGGGATGTGCTTCCCAAAATGAACATCTTGAGGAATCTAAGTGAGGACAGACCAAAGTCGGCCGAAAATAACAGCCAAAACAAGTGGCGGATGGGCAAGAGCGCAAGCATACCCGAAACCACGTCTCCCGTCCAATCTAAACTAATTAGTGATATGAAACCTAATTCTAACGCAGTCACCACGAGTATTATCACGGAAGCATCCACGATCTCCATTCCCGTACTGACCACAACTTCATATTCAACTCCGGCAATACCAAAGTATAAAACCATGCCGTCTCCCACTCGCACATCTGTTAACGTAAGCTCGCCTCTACACTTGAATGAGATTTTTGAGGAAGGCGACGGCCCCGATACAAGTCCCCGGTCTACAGCGCGCCAGTTTGTCAGCCGGAATCAGAAACGGACCTCGTACGAGCAGAAGCGGTCCAAATTTCATAAAAATCGAACGGCTTCGTGCAGTTCTTCAGACGCCAGCGACGACGATAGTGAAAGCAGGAAAAAACGTGCTCATAAATTGAACAATGCTGAGAAGCCAACGCGAGGGCGAAGGGACTCCCATGATGACAGTAGCGACTCGCAGGAACCCGGCACAGGTGCAGGGACGGGGGCAAGGAATGGCCGAGTGGGCAGTGCTGCTCTTATTACACAAAATAATGTCCAAACCACGCAGGACACAAATAAAACTAGTAGTACCAATAATAACAACAATAACTCTGGGCGCAAGAATACAGGAACTTCGGGGGTTGTGTTGGGTAGAAGACATAAGGCAGGAAGGAGAAGAGAAACACGGTTGCGCGAATCTCAGTCTTTAAATCGAATTACTGAAGTGCAGGAAGATACTTCCCATTCTGTTGTTATTTCGACTACAATTACAGCCACGCAAGGTACCAATGTTACTCCAAAGGTTAAAGGGTTAGGTGCTAGAATATTACAGGTAAGATTTAGTAATTAATAAATTCTGTTCAAATTGTTTTTAGATATGTAATTTTGTGAAGTTGTTTATAAATACAACATTTTTAAATTAATAGTGGACCGTGAGTCACTACTCAAATGCTGGTCGAGGATCTATTTTGCATTATCACTCCCAAAAGTACGAAATATAAATGCAATTTAATATCATGACCGTTTTATTAGGTTATATGTCAAATTCGAGATTTGCAGGTTAAGTTTTACGTCAGTCTGTGTCGAATAACAAACAAAACCTAACCTACTAATCTCGAATTTGACATAGACTGACAATACACTTCAGTACTGCCAAACGTATAACACATATCACAGCCTGACCTAATTGGTTTTTTTTATTGATCTGTCTGTATATTGATAATATGAATTTAAATATTACCCTGTCATACAAGCTTTCTCATAAAAGAATTCCTAAACTTCAGTATAGGTACTGTAACAGATATATCAATATGGTGCATACTGTTCAGCTATCACAGTTTCCCCAATTCAGCTGTGTAAAATTACATTGTTGTGTTAAACAAGATTTACATTGGAGGTTATGATTACCAAATACTTTTAGGTTAGAAAATAACAAAACCATATTTAAAATATACGGTACCCCCCACCCAAGAAAAGCGCCCTTTCGTGCTTTCCAAGAATACTTCAACACTCAGCATCACTCCATTTCGCTAATACAATGAAATATTATGAACAAGTTAGTTATTAAAAAAAAATAAATAAAAAATGTTTTTTGCCAACGACCATACCTCAAAAGTTGATGTTGCCTTCATTTTCGGAGGACCTATCATATGAAAACGAAGACTTCAGGAAGGTTCCTGGCGACCGAAATCGTGTACACATACGAACATACATACCTCGCACAGCATGTTTAGGCACCCCCCAATACGAGAGAGGGCTCTAGTGAGCTGGGGTCTTCACCAAAAGATCCGCACAGCCGAGACGGAGATTTGATATAGTGGGTTCATTAGTCGGTTGGCTCTAATTTTAGAGATATTTAACTCCGAGTGGTTTTCGATATGAGGGAATATCAATACTTCGTACACTTCGAGTCGAAGTAATACACGTAAGATCTTATAATACTTCAGATTTTAAATATTTCTGCACATGTAGGGGAGATCGGGGTAAGATGACGATAGTAAGGAAAACTGAAATATTTGAGTACAAGGAAATTTATTTAGAACGTAATATTACATATATAAATAGAATATTATATCAGCTTCTAAATAATATATATTTTAATAAGAAAAATAAAAAGGTTTTGTGACAAAAAATTAAAAAAGAATTTTTTGCAATTTCATCATCTTATCCCAACCTGTAGGTAAGATGACTAGTAATGGAAATCGCATACAAACTGACCACATTCTCCATAACGGTTACAGTTTTCATGACATCATGTTGAACAAGCTGAACACTGAATCCAGTCTTTAATAGGAGGTTCTTGATAAGTTTCGTGACATCCTGGACAAGTGTGAATCGTTTGATTAGTTGCACGTGTCTGAACTGTTTGGTTCGTCATTTTACCCCCGTCAACTTGCCCCGACCTTCACAAAAAATGCTTTGTTGAGGTTAGGTATCAACACGAGCAACAATAAATTAAAATCACATGACGAATAATCGTCATTACTACAAAAATTCATGCAGTTTAATAAACATATTATTTTACCTGGTAATAATCCAGAAAACATTAAAAACAATCACTTCAAAATTATACCGCCATATCGTTATGCGACTTAGCTGCGTCTTAAAATATTACTTTACCTACACATTTTAGTCCTAGATACAATTCACTAGATGGCGCTAGTATTCAGTTTTGTCCACTTCTTTTGGTAATAAAACCTCTTCGTCATTTTACCCCGTTCGTCATCTTACCCCGTTCGTCATCTTACCCCGATCTCCCCTACTATCAAAGGAAGCAGCCCACTTGGCAACAATATTCTGTTCTGTCAAATGACAGTTAATTTGTTGGAGGTTATGCAGGTTATACAACAAAATAAAAATTACGGTTCGGTTCATGTGCAACTTAAACATAAAAATCCAATGCCAAGCTTCATGCAAAAAATGAGTGAATGGAGGCATTGTAGTACGTGGTATGAGAATATGACTTACCACAAATAATTGTTTTAAATATCATAAAACAAAATTGAATAAATCTAAGAATAATGTTAATTCATCAAAACTTTCAGAGTTGGTTGCAAAAGCTGACACATTTGAAAATATTTAATACCTAAATACTGATTTACAGAAACAAATAATAAACTAGAATAAAACTGGAGTAGGGAAACATAGTTAATTTAATTATTATCAGAAACTTGTATTCTTCTTTAGGTATTTGTTAGTTCAACACAATATAAACGAATGTGGAAAACAATAACCTTCCTTTTTATTTACATTAGAACACAAATTACAAAACTTACAAACACATCAATGTGTTTTAAAATACACTAATAGCGAATTAGGTATAACAAACGCCGAAATCTAACTAGGTAATTAGAAGCTGTGGAATCTGACCCACTCCCTCGACTTGGTCAGGGTGACGCAAGGCTGATGGAGAAGCAATGATGGAATTCCAGAGTGTCTTATGTGTATATAAGCCGCTTGTGCAAGGCAAAGGATTCCCCATTCTTTTGATACAATAGGATTGCTCAGCCCGGGCAAGAGCTATAACTTTCGCCTCGCAAAGAAATCCCATTTTCTGGATCGGCTCCACGATGCACTATTCGCCGGCCAAAGGTTTGCTCTCACTTTCCTCTGGTCCATTGTTATTTGAGTCGGACGTCCTTTTGTTTATTGCTCCCTGCAATTGCGTCTATTCCATGATTCAAAAGGAGATTATGCTGTGATGATCCGGAATGCCTGCTGTTTACAGGCTGTAGCGCGATGTTTAGAAGGTTCATTACATTCATTGCGTGACGACTTTACTCAAATTTGCGTTCAAGAGATTTGTTAACTGCAAGCACACAAACTTTCACTAGAACTGTCGCACCCCGAATTTTCACTTTTATTAGTGTTATCAGCGGCATTTTTACAATCTTAATTGCAAAGAGTAATTCCCGACGTGCTTTGTGCTCCCTGTTTTTGCCGTTTTCAGATTGCTTTGCCATTCACGGATGGAATTGCCAACTGTTTCAACTTTCACACACTAACGGCCGGTCTTATGAAGGCCACTAATCTGATGTTAACTTTAATTCGCTGTTAAAATAAACAAAAGCGCATAAAAATTTGTTTTGATGAGCTTTTGTTTATTTTAACGGTGATTTAAAGTTAACGTCAGATAAGTGACCTTTATAAGACCGGCGGTAAGTAAATAAAGCAGACGTATGCGGTTTATGTCATGAACACCTAAATAACATTGTTTATCACGAGCTTGTAAACACACTTATCGAGCCTATTCCTGTGAATCTCTTATTAACAAATTGGACCTGAAATAAATTGTAAAATTATAACTTGAATAAACACTCTACACTCTAGCTGAAGGAGTGACAATGTAATACAGATAATTATGTATGTTAGTACAGTAATACAGTATTACGATACTCTTTCCATATTTTGGACAGCACGTCTCGCAGATCATTTTGTGGCGTGATTAATAGCGCGGGTGACCCAGGGGTCAAGAAATCGACATCACTGAAGGGCTGAGAATTCGTCTGAAGGCTAGAATTTGTCTGAACGCTAACACGGCCAATCCTGAAGTGTATTTCGCTCTCGAAAAACCAGATCTGCCAAACAAATAACATAGTACGGCTTATGCTTCGCCAGACACACACGTTAGTAACTCATGTCGGGTACTTAGGAGCTTAACATTTACAGGTGTTGAACTAACTTGTCTTGTCACCATAGTGCTCAGAGGACACAGTTATCACAATCATCGGTTTTTCAACTCTCAAACATTTACCTTTCAACATATCTCCAAAACATACACGTCTCCAACATCATACTTGGTGCTCAGAGGCCATCAACCTTGTCACTCCGCAATGCTCAGAGGTCTCTACCTAGACTCGTCATTCGGCAGTGCTCAGAGGGTACTAGAGCGTGTTACCCTGTTACTTGGTACTCAGAGGCCATCAACCTTGTCACTCCGCAATGCTCAGAGGTCTCTACCTAGACTTGTCATTTGGCAGTGCTCAGAGGGTAAGTACTAGAGCGTGTTGGTACTCAGAGGCCATCAACCTTGTCACTCCGAAATGCTCAGAGGTCTCTACCTAGACTTGTCATTCAGCAGTACTCAGAGGGTACTAGAGCATGTTACCCTGCTACTTGGTACTCAGAGGCCATCAACCTTGTCACCCCGCAATGCTCAGAGGTCTCTACCTAGACTTGTCATTTGGCAGTGCTCAGAGGGTACTAGAGCGTGTTGGTACTCACAGGCCATCAACCTTGTCACTCCGCAATGCTCAGAGGTCTCTACCTAGACTTGTCATTTGGCAGTGCTCAGAGGGTACTAGAGCGTGTTGGTACTCAGAGGCCATCAACCTTGTCACTCCGCAATGCTCAGAGGTCTCTACCTAGACTTGTCATTCGGCAGTGCTCAGAGGGTACTAGAGCGTGTTACCCTGCTACTTGGTACTCAGAGGCCATCAACCTTGTCACTCTGCAATGCTCAGAGGTCTCTACCTAGACTTGTCATTTGGCAGTGCTCAGAGGGTACTAGAGCGTATTGGTACTCAGAGGCCATCAACCTTGTCACTCCGCAATGCTCAGAGGTCTCTACCTAGACTTGTCATTCGGCAGTACTCAGAGGGTACTAGAGCATGTTACCCTGCTACTTGGTATTCAGAGGCCATCAACCTTGTCACTCTGCAATGCTCAGAGGTCTCTAACTAGACTTGTCATTTGGCAGTGCTCAGAGGGTACTAGAGCATGTTACCCTGCTACTTGGTACGCAGAGGCCATGAACCTTGTCACTCCGAAATGCTCAGCGGTCTCTCACTCGACTTGTCATTTCGCAATGCTCAGAGGGTACTATGGCTTGTTACCCTACTACCAAACACATGCAATGTCGCAATTTTTTTTTTTTGCAGTACCTACTTATCAAGCAAAAATACTATCAATCAAACTTTCATGCAACTAAGTAACTCCCTAACACACCAGAAAGTTATTTTTTATATGTAACCTAACCCCTAACCTAACTATTTATTAATTGTCAGTAGACATATTAGTTTCTTGCTTTGATTTTATATATCTATAGTTAATACTTACAGTGAAAAATATTCTTAAAAGCTGACGTCAAATTGTTGGCAGTTATTTGTAACCAAAAAATATTTTAAATATAAATTAAGTTAAAAACGTAAATCAGTTGCTGACGATGTGACTAATGAAATCATTTTAAACACGTTGTTACTGACGACATGAATCCATGTTATTAAATAGTTGTTTTACAAACGTAACACTGCCAACTAAAAGTCAATTTTACACACTGTCGTAGATAATAGTAGTTTGTATACCAAAGCACTAAAGCTTAACTGTTTATCACGAATGTGGATTTAGCTGCCGAGGCCCGTAGGGCCAAGGCAAGTAAGCCACATGAGGGATAAAAAGGAACTTCAGTGCTGAGGTATACACTTTGTTTTATTTGAAATTGAGAAATCTTGAAATTACAACATTTTAACCAACTTTTCTAGGTTATGTTGATGTCGGTTGACGTTTATCTGTCGCCTCGCCACTTACAAAAAAGTCTGTAAAACAATGAATGACTTCACTACCACAGCTGATTGAATTGATTTTGAAATAAGCTTCTTTAATTTTCATATTGGACATCCTCTATAGTAGATGTGCAGAAATGATGTTGAGCTTCAACATATTGAATCCAATAGTATACGAATTATTGCTAATTTAAAGTTGTGAACAAAATTCTAAAACATTTGTTATCCCACAGGGTTTAAATATGGGCAGCAAGAAGCAAGAGGATAAATTAAGCAAGGAAGAGAAGGTGCAGCACCTGTCCAGGAAAGATACTAGTTTAAAAAACGCCGAATTTGACAGCATAGTGGCCCCAGAAGACGCCAGCAAGCCGGGCAAGGAGGAGAAGGAAAACTGCAACAAGGCGGTGGAGCGAGTGCCAGTGAAAAAGATGCGGTTGTTCGGGAAGTACTTCCAAGTACACAAAAAATTGTACATACCGTTACCAGGGATATTCACTAGAAACCGTTTGTACAAGGCTCAGTCTTGCGGTTCACTTGTGCGCGACAAAATTAGCCAAAATCCCGAAGTGATTTTGCGCAACAGACAGCGAGCGGCGAGTGTTATCAGGAACAGCATAGGGAGTGAGAGTGATATTAATCAAAATATGGGCCTGAAACAGGGTAGGGACAGAAAGCCGGCCACCGTCGTGCAGTTGAACAATGTGTGCACGGAGCTGACGGGAATCTGCGCCACGCATCTCGGCCAAGCTTCGAAATGCTGTAGCTTTTGTTGACTCCCGTTTTTTAACCAAAGTTCGCATGGTTCAAATTAATTTATTATTTACTTTAGAGCTCAAATTTAAATGTTTTCTAAGCAATTGGTGTATATTTATTTTTTTGTGTGTTACCAAAGGTAGATATGGGATGCGTGATATTTATTATTCGCTGTTTATGAAAGTGTGACTGGGGAGTGGTTGTTTTTAATTTGTACTTTCAAAGGTAGCTTAATTTTTGTCGATTGGGACTCTGGAATGGTCATTTGTATAATGTAATTTCAGTTGGAGGAGCAGTTCATGACGATTAAGTATTTATACATGTACACATATACATAGTGGAAGCATTCGTTAATAATATAATTCAGCTCGAGTATGATAAGTTTTCTCTGGACAATAAAAATACCAACAACATGGAATTAATAATTTTGTAACAGTTAAAAATAAATTTCTAAGCTTAAATATTTCAAAAATTGGGAATTAAAGAGATATTGTTGATTATTGAACCACATTTTTTTTAAATTGGTTAAATTCAATGATCTAGTACATTTCAGCAAGAGCTGGTCTCTTGTAAAGTAGTTGGCATGCTTTATGATCAGATTTGATGAGAAGAATTTTTGCTCTTATTTTCCAATAAGATTTATTATTAGGGCTGTACGAACTGTTTTAATTTTTTGAACCAAACTTTGTAACACGACGTTTGCTCCTGCATTGGGCACCAAACTGTAACGGTACGTTTATTGTGCCCTTGCTTTACTAATTTTACTTGCCCTTTGTTTGCTAGCTAACTCAGTCGTCAATGCATAAGACCCGTTTCTTACCTTAAGTGTGGCTATGGGATTGTCAACACCCTTCAATCCTGCTAGAAATGAACGCTAGGCTGCTTACACAAACGTCGTATACTCTACACGAAGGTATACATACAGACATATAAATGACAATACACAAATGCTATTCCATCAATAATAAGTAAAGTTTAGCTTATACTGCTACGAGCTAAAGCAAAGTTCTACGTGCATTTACAATTTGTACACAATACAAATAATGAAATATCAAGCATGAACGCTAACATGCGATTCCGCCCCTACCCACTTAATGCAGTAAATTTAACCACTACGAACTTCTGATGACGAAGCGGCCTTTAAGACGCAATATTGCACTATGTTCTACATATATAGCAGTTTAGCTCTGGATTGTAGATCGATCAAATACATTGGTTCTACAATCGCTGCTTGCGGAAACCTGGATCGGACTTCTTTAATGGCGTTATTGCAGCCGTGTAGCTGTATATCAGTCCCAAGAAAACAAAGCGTTGGGCGCTATTTAAGGACGTCACCGCATACATTCACAATTTTACTGCAAGGCTTCAAGCGTCGGCCCTATCTCTCGGATCTCGGCGCGCAAACTCTGTCGTTTTTTCGTTCTAACAATAGACGCATCCGGTATGTCTTACAGCTGAGCATGCAAACTAACTTGGCATGCATTTTTAATACACGTTCTTAATCTAATTGCTACAGTTTAAAAAGTTACAGTGCAGCTTTACTCCAGCATGTTTAAATATTAAATAGCAACGGTGCTACGAATCAGGCCCGTTACAACTTGAAGTTTTGGTTCGAGTTCGGTTCAAGGAAAAAATGCCAACTACTTGAACTATCATTCATATTTCAAATTGCCACCATTTTGTAGGCGAATGGCGTTTAGCATCGGCCAATAAAATTCAAATATAAATATGGCGCCTTTAGTAGAAGGTTAAAAGTCGTGATATTTGCTGAATACGACCGAAGAAGACGGTGCTTAATTTAATTCACACAAACTATGTAAAATACAATTCAGAGTTCGATTTGAGACAACTCAAGGACAAAATGCTGGAAGTTCGGTTCGAGTTAATTAATTTTGAGCAGCAGTCAGCTCTAGCAGTACAACCTCCCAGATGCTCCTTTATGCATATGTGTACTATTCGTTGTGCACATAACCAAAGCTAGTGTAGTTAAACATATTTATTATTCAGTGTTGATGTGTGCAGCCGTAGGTAGATTTTCGTGTAAGTGTAAATCGTGGGGCCGGTGCCTGTTCGGCCATTTACTTAATTCTCGAGGTGGCGGCCCTGCCACTTAGTTGCAAAGTATTTGCTCAATGTATTATGGACTTTCCATTAAATTTTTCCATTTTTCTATTCCATTGACAGTAAATTTTGTGACACCCGCTGGTCGGTTCTCGTTAACACGTTCAACTATTCCATGTATGCCTGTTGTCAGTACGTGTCCGATTTTGTTTAATAAGTGACAGCCCCTACCTGAAATACGAGTTCCCGTGTTTATGAGTCTCATTTCCAGTGCTGGGCATTGTTTTGGTATTGTTCGTTGCAGAATTTTGTTGGTAAAATGTAGTATTAACACACATAGCTATAGTATTATGTAACATAACGATCATTAATGTTAACTGCAGATTTTTCAATATATATCCCGTCTTCCATAGGAAGCGAATCTATAGTAATTGTTTATTTGTGGTATTATGATTAAATTGTCATTAATGTATAATCAAAACTGGTGCAGTTGTTCCGAATACGTAAATTTGCTACAAGCTTGTTACAAAAGTGATCAGAACACTGACTGTAGTAGTGCAGTGGCAAAGCTCCACAAAATGATGTAGGACAATCTAAGTAACTGCTAATATAAATTACGCGACGTAAGACTGATTAACTTAAAAAGTACCAATTTGTGTTTGAAAAGACTAGATTTTGTGGATCTTTAACTCTGCATTTGCGTAGAATAACATAGGGTTTTTTACCGCTACCTATTTGTATTTAATTTATAAAGCCGATATTACACATACTGAAGGATTTTTATCGTGCAACTGTAACAATTAGGTGCAATAGTGTTAATGTAAATAGTAGAACTATCAGAATCTTGTATTTCTCACGACTTGTTACTGTAGGAATATCGTGGCTTCACACCTACCCTTGTTTCCCGCAATAAATGTTGTAAAATTGCCGATTTTTACCATTTAAAGTATTACTATGGGCGGAACATAGTTATATTTTCGATTGTCTCGAATTATAGCTGTGTTCTGTACAGGATGTTTTTATGAAGTAGAAAATAATCAAATCACTTAGGCAACTTTAATTTACTCCTACTGTGTATTATTAAATTAACTTTTTCAAATCAACAGACTGATTCATAAAGCATCTTGATTGGAAAACTTGTGTATCTGACGTGTTGATATTAATTTTTTAATGGTTATAAGTGTTACGTTGCACTTCAATAGTATGTGCTATGCACAAGCCTACCCTTTACAATCACAAAATCGATAAAAATACGATAGGCTACGTAGAATTATTGTGAATGGAACCCCTCGGTGTGGAATTTTGGTTACTAAACACTATGTTTGTTAAATGTCGTAGGTAACCGTCTTTTTGTTGTAATTAGAGTAGAAAACGATTTTTCAAGGTTACCATAATTTGTGATTGTAAATAGCAGTGTGAAGATAGATATTTATACACAGTTATTTGTTTTCGTGTGCATATACTACTGATTGTTTAGACGCTATTTATTGATGTCAAGCTGGTCTTGTCGTTAGTAATAGTTGTCCACCATGTATGCATCTGTGTGTGCACATAATAAACATGTTAGTAATTGATGCTGTTTTGATAATCTACAAAACCTTTTTGTGGCATGATATAATTAATTTTTTGGGTATTTGCCACTCTGAAAAATTAAAAATATTAAATATCAAACGGGACAATCTGCCCCGGTATCAACGATTAACAATTAAAACTAAAAATGAACAAAAAAGATTTTCAGTGGAAAACAACCAACCTCCAATAAATTGCTTGTGTCAAACAAGGGCAGATTGTCTCTCGGAACGTTCGATATTTAATATTTTTAATTTTTCACAGTGGCGAAATGCCCAAAAAAGAACATGAATAGTGCTGTTTTTCCACGACCGGAAGTAGAAGTCGGTTTCTATAGCATCAAAATTGTGACAGAAGTAAAACATTTACTCCCTAGAGACTAAATAAGACAAAAATTTCCCTAGGGAGTTTTCATTATGACTTACACAACAGTTATGTCAAATTCGAGGTTTTGCGTCAGTTTTAACACAGACTGACGCAAAACCTAACCTGCTAACCTCGAATTTGACATAATTGTGAGCTTTTAAAATTTTTAATTGTTAAAATAATTGCAACTAAAATGTCAATAAATGACGTTTAAAAAAAACGGGTTTTCCTTTTAAATCTTTCTGCAATGTGAAAAAAATAGTATATGCAACTCGGAGAGAATGCTATTTTGCTTCAGTGCAATTTCCTCAGCAAAATAACACATTTCTCTCCCTCATTGCATAGTCTCAATCATAATTTGTAAATTTTGGTTATTTGAACTCTTGTTGACAAAATTTTTGTTGAAACAATGACATTTTTACTTGGTAAATAAACACAGATTTTGTTAAAAAAAAAGTTATGCTTTTTGTTAATTGTTTGTACAAAATGTAAATTTTCGTTTCACTACTTATAAAGTACTTTTGTTGAATATAAAAATATGTTTCGTCAATACAAATTTTATCTGTGTAACTTTGCAAGGGTGATGTCTGAATTTATGTAAAAATGCATGTAAATCTACCAAAGGATGTCTGCCAAATTTCGACCATTTGATAATATGTATATCAAAATTAATTTTTCCGTTTAATAATTGCGATATAAAAGTTATAAATATAAAAAAATATAATAATTACTAATAAACTGTGTTTTTACGGGTCATTTCCTTTATACTTTAAGTTTGAAATTCGCGCCATATTTGAAGGCACACCATTGGCGCCGCCATTTTAGGGACAGAGTTCGCCTCAACCAATCTGGCCAGTCTCTCATTTCTAGGGTCTCTAGCATAATTTACTATTTAGTAACATCTGCATATTCCTACTTGATGTAGAAATCTAGTGAGTGAATTTGTGATTTTACCTTACCTACTGAAAGTTTAGCTGCAAACGTTAATAAATACATAGAAATACATGAATTTGTCTCTCTTTAATCTACTGTTTTAAGAAATGTAGTTCAATGTTTCTTGTTCAATTAATTAAAGTAGGTACGATTTTTAAGTTTATTATGTACGAAACATTGAGATGTTGCAGTAAATTGTGGAACTGAATTAGGGATCGGCCACTACTTGTTACGGTATCAAAACGACGTAACGACACCCATCCAAGATGAGCGTCGCACGACTGGATCAGTCCTGGAAAACTGGCGCACTTGCCCTGAGATTCGTTAAAACAGACTAAAGGCCTCGGCTGAAGCGCTCAGGGAGTCGGGCGGGGTTCAAACGATACGTCGTTGGCCAAGCGTGCGAAGACATATACAGGGTACGTCGAAATTATAAGGGCGCCACCAAGCCTGTAGTAAAGGTGTGACCGAATAACCGGGCATGGACGGTCATCGGTGGTGAAGTATTCGAGATACTCCGTCGATAAAGGTACTCGTGAACGGTAAGCTCGAACAACAATTTCGTGACTGAAAATACTGGAATTGCAGTATTGGGACCTTTTAGCCACGCCGGTGCAACGACCAAACTTACCTGCACGCTCCGAACTCTCAAGTCCCGTCGTACACCAATCTTTACACTGAGGGGCACTATCTGAAACAGAGCATGCACAAGGCGAACAAGAATAATACGTCCCTTAATTGGTTATGCGTCTATTAGTCGATTAATACATTCGGGCAGCAAATCGTGCTGCCAAACTTATGTTATCTCTTAAGAAAAATACGCATCAGCTGATGGACGCGCTAATGCTACGGTACAAACACACAACATGTGACTAGCCGCTATTGGTTCGTCACTTTATAACAAACAGAACAGTGATAAACAATGGGAGTTATTTCATAACAATGAATCATACGCCTGCGTAGGCGACGGAAGCAATATAGCTATTGATAAACACGGCGCCGCAAAGGTATGCGCCAAATTAACTCGCGGTATAATTCATTAGGCAGAGGAGGGGGCAGCGTAGCTGCAATACTTGGTCAAAAAGGGGCTAGAATAGCCTCGCAAAGATAGGTGAATTTTGAATATACATGCCAGCCAGTGCCACGTCGCCCATGCATGCGATAAATGAACTTAAACGAGGCACGAAGCCAGCGCACATATGAAAAGTCTCGAACAAATCTTGATATTGACGGCGTCGCACGGCTATGCGATGCGTTCGTTCGCTAATTGAATGGTTAGGTATAAACAAACCCGCACACATGCAGTCACTAAAATGAGGGTTAACAACGGCCCTTCACACAGACATCTGCGAAGAGTTCATGAATCTCTTTGTACGGTCAAGCGCCAAGCTCGCACCTTGGCCACATTTAAGGGAATGTTAGCGACGGCAGCGTCACAAGGCATCATGGCCCCAGAGCGCCGCATAAAATAGCAATAAGCGAGCAAGAGGCGCAAGTACGCCTTCGCAGAAAAACCACAAACGCAACATCGTTTGCACAAGTAACACTATTATGTTCAAATGGTTCTATTACAGGTACCTTAATTCGGAGACGGTCCTTGAGAATGGCGTGCGATCGGTTGATAGTCTGCTGCAATCCGTGGCGTTGAATCAGCCGCGATACGGCATTTTTGGGGCAAACGAACTAGAATCCGTCAAATAAGGCGGTCATGAAACGACCACCAAAACAAGAAAAAAAAAGGGTAACCGACCAGACCCGAAACGGGTGTGGCACGCACTGCGGCGACGGCCACGAAACGCCGACTGGACCTTAACACCAGGTCCATGACGGTCGCCTAACAGTGCGGTTTTGGAAGGTGGAAAAAGAAAGGGAACAAAGGGGTTGGGTAGTTGTCGCCGGGACACGGTAGATAGTAGTGATAAGGGGGAAAGAAAGGTAAAGATAGATCATAGAGAAGAAGGGTTTGGGGTTTTACGCAAAAACCGCTAAAAATGCGCAACAAGCGCTCGTCAAAATCGGGTGAATAAAAATGTCTTACTCCCATGCACACTTCCGACCAACCATTCCAATAGAACACAGGGAGAAAAAGTCTGGGGGGGGGGGGGGGTAATAGAGGAGTCCCTCACGACCTGTCCCACGAGCCACATGAAGAGGGCACGTTGCGCGTCACGGGATCGGCGCATTGTGGGGTTCCCCCAACAAGAAGGCTCGCAGAAGAGTTAGGAACTACCGAAAGTACGGCTCGAAGCCGAAGGTAGGGCCATCAGAGGCCTTGGGGGGGGGGGGTAAAGGAAAACGGGCGCTAGCGGGCTAAGCGTCCGTGGAGTTGGGTTTAAGGTCTTTCGCGTGCCACGTGCCTTTTCGGGCACCGGTCTCGTCGGACAACTCGTAGGTGGCAAGCGAAACTTGTCGACTAACATAGAACGGCCCTACAAATTTTGGAGCCAACTTGGCGTTAAAATATTTAGCCGCATCGGAAAGTACGTAATTTCGTCGCCAGACGGTATCGCCAACGGCGAACTGAGCGGGGCGCCTTCGTAAGTCGTACGTCGCCTTTGAGGCCTTGTACGCCGCGTCTAGTCGTTTAACTATGTCTTCATATACCTACCTTAACGCGGGAGTCCGTCGCAGTAAGTCTTCGCGACTCTACTGGTATTTGTACCTCTTCGGGGTTATCGGCGCGCGTCCCCTCTAACTGTATCTCTCTACCGAAATTGGCGAAATACGGGGTCATGCCGGTGACTTCGTGTACTGCGGTACGCACTGCGCAAGCGACTTTCGACAAATATTTATCCCACTCGGTGGTTGTCTTTTACGTACGACGCTAGCATAGTTTTTAATACTCGATTAACGCGTTCTACGGGGTTAGCCTGCGCATGATAATGCGCGTTAAAGATAATTCGTGACTTGTATGTATCGGTAAGTTGTCGGAATTCTCTACTGCGGAACTGTACGCCATTGTCAACCAAGACGTACTGAGGGGCTCCAAAGAGCAAGAAAACTTCGTTCTCAATTTTGAGTCACCGCGGTCGCGGTGGCGGTACGCAACGGGAAGAAAAGAGTAAATTTAGTAAAGTAGTCAGCCACGGACAGAATATATACGTAGCCTTTCCTTGAACGGGGTAACGGCCCTACAATGTCAATAGATATCATTTGCCACGGCTTATCCACCACGGGGTGACGGCACATCAAGCCGGCCGGGCGTTTTTGTTCGGGTTTCTGCGCTAGACGCTCACGTAGTGGGTCACATCCGCCTTGAGTTTAGGCCAGTAATACTGCTGAGCAATCCGACCGTAAGTTTTATAGATGCCCAAATGGCCTGCGGTAGGTTCATCATGGTTTTTACGAAGAATCTCGGCACGTTGAGGCTTCGGAATTACCTCCTTCCAACTAGTGCCTTCATCAAGTTCGGGGTTCTTTACGTTAACGTGTTTAAATAGTTTACCTCGGGACATTTTCCACGCTGAGTACTTTAATGGTTTCTCTACGACACGCGTACACATGCGCCTATACCAACGGTCAGTTTGACTATCACCCGGCGTCTGAACGCCGACCTCGGGCTCTCCAGAATTGATAGCCGAGACTACATCTATTTCGGGTATAGCACGAGACAGCGCATCCGGAACAACGTGGTCTTTTCCCTTCCGGTGTTTGATCGTAAAGTCGTATTGCTGGATACGCACAGCCCAACGGGCAAGTCTCCCGGTGGGTTCCTTAAGGTTATTTAGCCAGATAAGTGAATGATGGTCCGTGATGACTGTGAAATGAGTGCCTTCTAAATACGGACGTAACTTCTCGATGGCCCAAAGGACGGCCAAACACTCGCGTTCCGTAACCGAAAAATTACGTTCAGGCTTCGTAAGAGTCCGACTGATGTAACAGATGACCTGTTCTTGGCCATCAACGGTTTGAGTCAGCACAGCGCCGATACCAACATTGGAGGCGTCCGTCTGTACGATAAACGGGAGAGAAAAATCGGGACACGACAAAATAGGTGCCGAAACTAGGCAATTCTTAATGGTCGCGAACGCGACTTCGCACGCCTCGGTCCACTCAAACTTCTGAAACTTTTTCAATAGTGACGTCAGCGGAGCAATAATGGCTGAGAAATTTGGTATGAAGCGTCGGTACCACGATGCCATGCCGACTACTCGGCGTATCTCCGAGACGTTCTTAGGTTGCGGTAGGTTAAGGATAGCCGAAACTTTATCGGGATCGACTAAGTCCTTGGGCGTTGACGACGTAGCCCAGGTACCGTAATTCCGGTTGGCAAAAGTGACATTTATCACGTCCCAATGTTAAACCAGCGTCGCTTAGTCGCTGTAATACCTCGTCTAAAATTTCGACGTGTTTTTCAAACGTCGGGGTGCAAATAATCACGTCATCTAAGTAGACAAAGACGTAAGGTTCCAATTCGGGACCCAACACATGGTCGACGAAGCGTTGCCAAGTCGCTGACGCGTTATGAAGCCCAAAGGGCATGCGAGTAAATTGAAACAAACCGCGCCCGGGTACTGTAAAGGCCGTTAGTGCCTTGGATTGGTCTTCCATTTCAATCTGCCAGTACGCGGACTTGATATCAAGCGACGTTATAAACCGGGCATCGCGTAAGCGGTCCAAAATCGACGACACGTACGGTATCGGGTAGGCGTCCTTCTCGGTGACGCTATTTAATTTGCGAAAGTCAACGCAGAAACGATAGGTCCCATCTTTTTTTTTAACAATAAAATCGGGCTCGACCAGGCTGAACGAGAACGTTCCACGACGCCTGATTTAAGCATACTGTCCAACTCAGCATCGATATGCACCTGCATTGCGGGCGATTTTATGTTTAACGTATCTGGCGCAGCCGAGTTCGGGTTTAGCGGTAGTAAAGTGCCGGTTAACGAGAGTGTCTAGTTGGGCTCGTTGGTCCAAGTTCAGGTCGAAATTTGATTGTAAATTGCCGGTAGGAGTATCAACGGTCGCTAAGTCGGGTTTTGAGAATTCCCACTCCCCTCGAAACACGTCTGGGACTATTCCCCCAGACTTCCAAAAGTCTATACCTAAGATTAGGGTGTGCGGAACCTCCGGAACTATTAAAACATCGATAGCTACCACTCTGCTGTTTAAACGGATAGGTAAGTGAAGGGTACCTAAACTGGTAACGGTCTGTCCATTTGCCACTGAGCAAACGGGTCTCAGTTTCTTATTCACGTGCAAACCTACAGTACGCAACACGTCCCAACCCTTAGCTCCTAAGATCGTTCGATTCGCTCCTGAGTCTAACAAAGCTAACAGCTCGAAACCCATGACTTCAACAGTAACGTGCGGTCGACGGTCATCAGATGACCTTTCCAATACGTAGTCCAGAATGACTTTATTTTTCTTAAATTTGGTCTCGCGCTCCTCGATAAGTCCTTTCATAAATTTAGTCGAATTGCTAAACACGCGCGAGGACACTGTTCGACTGTTCAGCGTCTCGCGGGATCGTTTCCCTGTCCCCTATTTCCCGATCGACAACGAGGACAAGTATTTACGGTCACTTCAGGTTTGCCACAACGGTAGCAGAATTTCTTACCACGGGGTCGCGGACACCTACTGGCTCTATGGCCGGGTCCGTTACAGTTCCAACACCGCATACTTGACTTGGGTGCTGGTTCTCTGTTCCTCCGCTCGGGAGTATTAGTGTTACGCGTCTCGACAGCATCGACTGGGTACGTTTCCGCGACAGGCGCGACCTCAACATATGCCAAATCTGTTTCTAAGTCAGACTTCTTTCTAGATGGCGGCACGTAAGTCTCAATGCCGTAACGCCGTTCTTTAATCTTTCGTCCATAAACCGCTAGTTCGTTAATCGACTGGACTTCCGTCAATCCTAATTGAGTTTGGTATAATGGTGAAATATTACGTAGCAAAATACGTAACTGTCTCTCCTCGGGAATCGCTTCAGTCATACGCGAAAACATTGTGCGCATAATCGCGATATAAATGCCCATAGCTTCCGTAGGGCCTTGCGTACGACGTTTAATTTCGTCCAACAAACGTTCATCATAATTGGTAGGCTGAAACTCTAAGCGCAATAAGTCGACTAACTGTTGCCACGTGTTAGGGGTCGCTCTATTAGCGCGATACCATAGCAATGCGTTGCTCGAAAACAAATCGATGGCCTGCATAAACAACTCTTCTTCGGTAAGGTTTCTGGCCACTCTGAGTTCGTTAACACGCTCAATGAAAGCGTTGACCGATAGGACTTTCGGGTCACCTGAGAATTGGATGTTCCATTTCGAAACAGGGGTTGCCTTAAATGAAATCGTGCGCGACATAGGCGAGGCGAAACTTGGAGTCGACATAGTTGTCGCCGTCGTAGTCGTAGTCGTCGTCGTAGTCGTAGTCGTCGTCGCGACGGTAATGATAGGTGCGACACCGGATGTCGATGGTAGTGATACGGAGCTTTCCTCCTCAGCTGTAGTCGTAGACGACCCTAGCTTTACTTGATTAAGTTCGTAGGTTGAACGCATGGTTGATAATTCCGCGAATGCTTTTTGTTTGAGCGCTCGCTCTTCCTCAGTTATAGCTGAACTATTCGTAAGACGGTTCATTCCGTGATAAAATTTCGTTTCGATCGTAGCTGCTACTTCTTTAGTCGGGTTCGCTAGATATATTTGAATTTTTTCCTCTAATTCGCTAATCAACGTTGTCACGGCCGCGCAATCCTCCTCAAAGGTATACGGGTACGCCGGTCGCGTAGCCATATCTGCGCGTCCCTCCTCTCTCACTACATCACGTAACCGGGAGCGCAACAAGGTAACCGTGCCGGTAGCATCATGGCCTCTGATTCTTAACTCGTATTCCGCCTCTGCGCGGAGTAGACGTTCGATATGAAGTTTTAGCACTATGTTTACAAACGGAAAAGGAACGACTCGTATTATATGTCGTATAAAAGGAAAACGTTAGCGCGTGCTCGGTAAGTCAATTAAGTCGTATATCCGAACCAAATCGTAGACGGCCAAGACGGGGAAAATCGGGAAAAAGTGGTTTGCTACCTTTTTTTTACGACCAATAGCTTAATGGGACTATCTGTCAATATTCTATGCGAAGAGACCGAGTACAAACAGGAAAAAGAAGCAAAACCAAAAATTAGACGGTCAATGGCTGGCTTAACGAAACTACTACAGTCCAACAAAAACAAACAAACAACAGGCCCCCGGGTCGCCAGAGTTAAGACACACAACGTAAAAAAGGAAAACCCCAAAATGAGGTCGGGCGTTGTCGCGCAGCAACAGGCCCCAGACGCTGGAGTGCCAAAATTAGGCGCGTTGATGAGAACAAAGGAGCAACAAAGCCCCACACGTTGGGCCGCCAAAATTAGCCTGTCACGGTATCAAAACGACTTAACGACACCCATCCAAGATGAGCGTCGCACGACTGGATCAGTCCTGGAAAACTGGCGCACTTGCCCTGAGATTCGTTAAAACAGACTAAAGGCCTTGGCTGAAGCGCTCAGGGAGTCGGGCGGGGTTCAAACGATACGTCGTTGGGCAAGCGTGCGAAGACATATACAGGGTACGTCGAAATTATAAGGGCGCCACCAAGCCTGTAGTAAAGGTGTGGCCGAATAACCGGGCATGGACGGTCATCGGTGGCGAAGTATTCGAGATACTCCGTCGATAAAGGTACTCGTGAGCGGTAAGCTCGAACAACAATTTCGTGACTGAAAATACTGGAATTGCAGTATTGGGACCTTTTAGCCGCGCCGGTGCAACGACCAAACTTACCTGCACGCTCCGGACCCTCAAGTCCCGTCGTACACCAATCTTTACACTGAGGGGCACTATCTGAAACAGAGAATGCACAAGGCGAACAAGAATAATACGTCCCTTAATTGGTTATGCGTCTATTAGTCGATTAAGAAGAATATAGAAAAGTCAGAAAAGAGACGCGTAAGATGATACGGAAAGATCTAGAAAGAAACTATGAACGGTTAATAGAAGAGGTAATTGAAAATAATAAAAATATGAAATGCCTCAGAAAGCAGAATGGTAAACGCGAAATTATAATGATCAAGGAAAATGACAGAGAAATAAGAGACAGAGAGGAGATACTTCGAGTTATAGAAGAATTCTACAAAACACTATACAGTTCTCAAATACAAAGAACACACATAAATAACGAAGATAGGAGAATAATCAATGTAGGATCGGAAGACATACCCGAGATAAGTAACGAAGAAATCATATATGCCCTACAGAATATGAAAAATAACAAGGCGCCGGGAGAAGATGATCTAATAACAGAGATGATAAAAGAGGCAGAAGAAATAATAATACCGAAGTTAAAGATTCTGTTCAACATATGCCTAGAAAAAGGAGAAATACCGGAAATGTGGAATAATGCATCAGTTATCATTTTGTTCAAAAAAGGAGATCCATCACTCCTACAAAACTACCGTCCAATTAGTCTAATGTCGCATTTGTACAAGCTATTTACAAAAATTATTACAAACAGATTAACAAAGAAACTAGATCAATACCAACCAGTTGAACAAGCGGCATTCCGCAAAGACTATAGTACATGCGATCATCTACTAACGGTAAGAATACTTATAGAAAAAGCAGTCGAATATAACCTCGAACTCTACATGGCCTTTGTAGATTTCGAAAAGGCATTCGACTCTATCGAACACTGGGCCATAATAGAAGCATTAAACCACGCACGAATAGACTATCGTTATACAACCTTAATCAAAAATATATACAAACAAGCGACTTCATCTGTGAAAGTACACGAAAGCACAGGGAAGTTTGCGGGCAACAGAGGCATAAGACAAGGAGACACAATATCGCCGAAACTATTTACATTGGCTCTGGAGGAAATATTTAAAGAACTAGACTGGTCAGATAAAGGAATTAACATATGTGGAGAACGCTTAAACCATTTAAGATTTGCCGATGATGTAGTTCTATTTTCGAACAATAAAGAAGACCTAAAGGACATGTTAACAGAATTAGAAACAAAATCAAGAGCAGTGGGTCTGAAGATCAATCTAAGCAAAACAAAAACAATGTGCCCTAACAATCCAGAAATAGCTATCAGGGAAACAACAATAGAGAACGTCAGTACATATATATATCTTGGACAAAAAATAACATTAAACAAAGAAAATAGAGAAATGGAAATAGAACGCAGAAGACGATTGGGATGGGTAGCATTCAGAAAACTATCTTATATATTAAAAAACAAGAAAATTCCCTTACACTTGCGGACCAAGGTTTTCGATCAATGTGTCCTCCCCGTTATAACATACGGAGCACAAACATGGACCCTCACTAAACAGATAAGATCAAAATTACAGATTACACAAAGAGCTATGGAGAGGTCCATTTTGGGCATAACACTCAGAGACAAGAGGCGGAACGAATGGATACGACAAAGAACCGGAACAACCGATGTAATTGAGAGAGCGGCACATCTAAAGTGGAACTACGCAGGCCACATAGCCAGAACCAAAGATAACAGATGGAACGCCAGACTAATACAATGGAGACCGTGGTCAGGGAGAAGAAATAGGGGAAGACCACAAACAAGGTGGTACGACGACATCAAGAAAATTGCAGGACTACCGTGGTTAAGAATCGCACAAAACAGAGAAAGATGGCGACAGTTAAGGGAGGCCTATACCCAATACTGGGTGCAAGAAGGCTAGAGAGAGAGAGAGAGTCGATTAATACATTCGGGCAGCAAATCGTGCCGCCAAACTTATGTTATCTCTTAAGAAAAATACGCATCAGCTGATGGACGTGCTAATGCTACGGTACAAACACACATGTGACTGGCCGCTATTGGTTCGTCACTTTATAACAAACAGAACAGTGATAAACAATGGGCCAACAAGGGGCTAGAATAGCCTCGCAAAGATAGGTGAATTTTGAATATACATTCCAGCCAGTGCCACGTCGCCCATGCATGCGATAAATGAACTTAAACGAGGCACGAAGCCAGCGCACATATGAAAAGTCTCGAACAAATCTTGATATTGACGGCGTCGCACGGCTATGCGATGCGTTCGTTCGCTAATTGAATGGTTAGGTATAAACAAACCCGCACACATGCAGTCACTAAAATGAGGGTTAACAACGGCCCTTCACACAGACATCTGCGAAGAGTTCATGAATCTCTTTGTACGGTCAAGCGCCAAGCTCGCACCTTGGCCACATTTAAGTGAAAGTTAGCGACGGCAGCGTCACAAGGCATCGTGGCCCCAGAGCGCCGCATAAAATAGCAATAAGCGAGCAAGAGGCGCAAGTACGCCTTCGCAGAAAAACCACAAACGCAACATCGTTTGCACAAGTAACACTATTATGTTCAAATGGTTCCATTACAGGTACCTTAATTCGGAGACGGTCCTTGAGAATGGCGTGCGATCGGTTGATAGTCTGCTGCAATCCGGTGGTGTTGAATCAGCTGCGATACGGCATTTTTGGGGCAAACGAACTAGAATCCGTCAAATATGGCGGTCATGAAAAGTGCCCCTACGAGCACAACGACTGTGGCAAAAGCGGTCCACTACGTCCTGCTGGATATATCCTCGAGCATCGAGTTAAAGAGGACAATCCCTTACTTACGGAAGCAGAAACGGACTCGCAAAGCTCATCGCACCCACGCAAGTGATCACCGCCACTCGCACAACACACACAACCTCTTTTGTTTGTAGTCCTGCCGGAACTGCTTGCGAGCATCCGGGTGACGCCAAGCTATATCCCCGCGGAGCAACAACCAATGGCGACGCGGAGTCTACGCCAGTTCAAACCAGTTCCTCGCACCTTAGATGGGCACGCGTTGTACAAAGGGTGATCTAGAAATGATTGAAACGAGACAGCTACGCCCATACACAGGGTGTTCGGATATAAATGGGAAAGAACAGAGCTGATATCTGTGAATATTTGCTAAATGAAATTGAAAGTGCTGACCTCTGATTCGAGATACAGACAAACTGTGCTGAAGGTTTAGATGCTCTACTTGTTTGCCTAAGGCTGCAAAATGGCTTAACATACTTTGTGAAGTGCAAGGTGCCCCAAAAAGGAGCGGTAACTTTTCCGAATTGTCTCAACAGATGTCGCTTTATCTAAAGTAAAATCAAGGCCAACTAAATCTATAGGAACGAAGTCCCTATGAGGTCGTAGCATTCAGGGTTTTCTCTGTCTAACTCAAATACGATTAGTAGCGTGCTCTAGTTTTGAAATTATTAACCTTCAAAATGTCAAGAATTTTTTTTAATATATTCGAAAACTGTAGAATGACAGCGGTTCAGTGACAATATTGAAAGCAATCGGAAAACCCTGTAAATATTATCAAGCGTTAACGGTTTGATTTTCTATGTAGGTAACCTGTACCCTCGGTTCATGACTACATACTGTGGAATTATTTGCTCTCCTAATGAACATTTTTTATATTCTTGCAGCTGAACTACCTTCCATATTACATAAGTATGAACGAATTATTAAAGAACGCTTATATAATAAAATTTAAAGAAAGGTGTAATATAGTAGATATCACTAACATATTTGAGTTAGTTAAGCTAATTTAAGATAATACGATGTAATAGCTGTAAAAGTTACATTACAAAAATACATGTATTGGATCTTTGTGGATGTACAGCACAAAAAGTAACATACAGAATAAAAATCGTCGTGAAATAAAATAAATTATTTTTCATTTTTAAGCATTTGTCAAAAATTTTCAAAAAAAACAAATTATAAAATACAAAAACGGCATAAAATAGAGCGTTAGTTCAAGAGACAAAATTTCTCTAAAATTTTAAGCTGAATTCAAAAGTGTAATAATATACCGGGTGTTCTATTTAAAATAGGAGTTAAAAAAAAAATTAAAAATAACAAAAGAAACCCATTTTAGAAGTATTCCACTGGAAAATCACCTATCTCACATCAATACACATTAAAAATGTATAGATTGAAAAAATAGAAACAAACCGAAAAATCACAAGAGTAAACACCATACTTCCGATTATGCAATTTTCTTCTAAAGGTTGCTGTCGCATCTACGATAGATAGTACACAGAACTTATATATGAAGTTTTAACGTCATACCTCATTTCGTTTTTGAGATATTCTGTTCACAGGCAGACACAAACCAATGAACAAAAATATGTTTTTTGGGTTCAGGGGACTCTGAAACGTGAAGATCTGTTGAAAACTCAATTTCGAACTTTTGGGGTGAATCCAATAGCTCCTTTATCGTAAAAGGAAGTAAAAAATATGTAAGTGACAATGAACATTAAAAGGTTTACTCGTTACAGTTAAAAATATATGGGAACGAGGTTAGTCAGGTTAAATGTGTGACGTTTACACTAAACACAGGCGGTAAAATTGACAAACGATATAACTACATATTTATCAACAACGGTGACAACTTTAGATATTCACAAGGGAACTACGTTACAACAATCAATGTTTGACAATAAAGACTCAAATAGTGACACGACAATGATTACTTAATCTCACTGAAACCATTTTTCGCGCCGCTTAATTGTTTTCTCCATTTATCCAATTATTTCTGGTCTAACCTGTATATTTTTATTTGAATTGTAATCCATTGTATTTCGAATTATTTCAATTTATTAGTTCGCTCATTTCGTACCGATTCTGGAAAACCCAAAAACTTCCACGTGCTTATCGCGAGGTCGCAGCGTTCAACTGTTTTTCGTTAGTCGCCGAATGCGCTAGGATTCTTTTCCTGCACCTCGACGAAGTAACTTGTTTCTAAAAGGTCCCGTTCGTACTTTATTACGCTACAATTAATTTTTGAAGGGCTGATGGTTTTGATTCAGGTACGATTGAGATTTTCTGCTTGCTATTCTTGTATTAATTATGTTTCTTTAGCCCTTAATTGACAGTTTTACCTGACTTAATTTTCAACACCGGCTAATGTTCTACCGAACCTCTGCAATTTGAGAGTGGCTCTGCTTCAATTACGGGCGCATCCAAGGTGCTTTTAACTACAGGGTATAGCAACCCCCGGCCAGCAACTTATGGGCGTTGGAGGTTCGAGGTTAGTGTTACTTTTGTGGTGAATACCGCATTAAAAGTGGATGGTCTCCCTGCTTTCAAGCTGATTCGGACTGGCTATTCCGGGATTAATATTATATTAAATTATCTTCGATTCTTGAAATTTAAATTCGTACATTCCATAACTATCAGTATTTAAAGTTTAAATTAATACTTTCCGTTATTACTAACATGTAAAGTTTAGACGCATACGTTCAATCAGTTTTAATATTTGAAGTTTAAATGCGTATACTTAATTACAATTAATATTGAAAGCTACAATTTATATGTGTAATCAAACCTTTGTAAAAGGAGCATTCGCGTTTTTTGCCTTCAATAGCCTGAACAGAAAGATTTTTTTAAATGACAGCGATATGCATATCACTCGATTTATTTGTGGTTACAATTAATTTAATAACCTGAAAGGGGTTCTTGATCTTGTGTGTGTCGCAACCTTCAATTAATTTGCACATTTCTATCATTATTATATTCTTTATGACCAAATTATTCTAATTATTTAATATTGAGTTACCATTATAGACCGCAAGATTATTTAGCGTTAATAAATAAATGCTAGTCACTTGTAGTTAGTAACATTATTTGAAATCATCCGATTTCTGGTGCCCATATCTTTTTTTAAGGCTTTGCAGGGTACACAACTGGTGGTTTGAACTCACGACCTTATCGCCGAATATGAGCTAGTTCGGCCTGCGCGGTAAGTACAAATTTTTAGAGCTTCCGTGTAGTGCGTACTTTAAGGAGGTTAATCTGCGATTTTTACTACCATTGATTATTTTAATTAATTAACCGCAGGTCAGCTTCCTTATCGTTTCATCACAATGCAAAACTACATAGATTGAAACTTGACGGTAAAGGTTAAAAATTTACTTCAAGGAGGTAATTTCTATTCAACATCTCGACATTTACATAAGCAGTGGCACTACGTGCCAAGGCGACACTTCGAAAATTACTTCACTGTAAATTTATCTGCGTTACAAACATTATTAACTTTCAAATACCTGGTAGAGGGAATTCAGATGCTCTATATTGATGTCGAGCTCGAACTGCAGGTCGCATCTCAGTTATTGCCCTAAAAAGAACGATAAGAAACTACATAGGGGCGATATTTGAGCGGGCGTGACGGCATTACATCCCCCAGGTCGGATTAATTGAACAAGGCCCGTACAACAGCCAAATTTGGTACGACATTCGAGACTCTGTTCCACTGGCAAGTTTAGCACACAGGTGAGATTTTCACTTGAAATCCGCTTTACGCGTAAATTGGAGTTGCCTAGATCTACGGTACAAGAAACTCTCGGCCAAACATTCACCAGCACGTTACATTACACAGGGGCTTGACGATAGCCACCAATATAGCTTCACTAATTTCGACTTTGGACGAGGCAATTGCCCTCCGGAACCAGCGATCAACACCTCTGAACGACCTGAGTGCCCACCAATAATTGACAAGTCCAGGTCGGTTTTCTAAAGCCAAATGAAAATGCGCAGACGCTACTTAGCTTCGCACTTTGTTTCACTCATGTGAACCACACGGAAAAAATTCCAGCATGATGATGAAATCTTAACTCAGCACTAAACCTGGAAATTAAAAACCCGATAAAGTTAGATGGCGTCACCCAGACGCTAAATTTAGAAAATATCGACTATTGTACGTAAACTTAGAAACGCTAATATTCGAAATGAAAGGAATAACGTTTTGAAACCTTGCTGACTTATTAATTTGGGCGTAAATGAACCGGGACAAATGCTAAAATCTGGGTAACATGCTGAAAAATTACGAAAAGCACAAATTCAAATTTTTTTTTCACATGCTTATTTTCGGTTCTCTATAGCTATACAATTCTTCTAACTCCATGTTTGTTCTACATCTCCTTCCTTCATTATCTTGTATTTCACCATATATTTGCATTAGAACCTTCCTTTCCCAAATTTTTATTCTTTCATTGTTTTCTTTTGTCAACATCCACTTTCCACTGGCATATGCCACAATAGGTCTTATTATTGTTTTGTACACCTTTATTTTTTAAAGACCGCGAAATATTTTTGTTGTTTAGAATATTCTTTAATGAACCTCCACATCTGGAAACTGCCGCCAAATGCTTCTCTAATTCCGGTGTTATGTCTTCCTTGCTATTTAACTCTATCCCCAAATATACCGCCGTGTCTGTCAACGTAAATTTGTATATCTTACCTTCTCATTTAAGGTTTTGGTTTACTTCTTTGCCTAAAATCATATAATTGGATTTTTCTTCATTTATTACAAGCCCTACTTTTTTAGCTTCATCTTCTAACTGCCTTACTTAGTAGGTAACATTTTTAGCTATTCTTGCTTTCTTGCCATTAGTAGTTAATCATCAAGATAAGCCCGACATTGGTATGATTGGGTCAAGATGTTGTAATTCATGTTAAAGCGGCTTTTCCTCAGAATATATTCCAGCACAATATTAAATAACATTGGGGATAGGGGGTCTCCTTGCTTTAAGCCTCTGTTCACGTTAAAACTTTTTGATAGATCCTTTTGGACCATTATTTGGCTTATCGTGTTCCTCAGCATCATGCTGACTAGGTCCCTGGTTTTCATTTTTATATTTGAACAATGCCTCTAGGATTTTTTCCGTTTTTATTCGGTCGTATGCTTGCTTGAAATCAATTAGTAAAACAAATAATACGATGTTTTTCATTTTACATTTCTTGTGTATTTGCCGTATTACAAAGATATTCTCTACTGTAGACTTCCTTTTCTTGAAACTAGCTTGGTATTCTCCTATTTTTCTTTCGCTCTCTTCTTGAACTATATTTTTTATAAGGTGGGTTATAATTTTATACGCCACTTTGAAACGGGTCAATTCGTGACATCTGTTTTAACTTATTTTATATCTGTCCATTATATGCTAATTAGCAATGAAGCCTGACAGTAAGTGCTTTTATGTTTATTTATGTAGTTTAGCACTATAGAGTAATAATTGATATATACGCTGTCAATGACTATAAGTGTAATATGCCACAAATTCGTGACGAAATGCATCGATAGTGCAATTTTCGTTCGGGAATAACCGGTCGGTATGTGAATCAATGCCAGAGGCCTGCAAGAAGGGAATTCGCACCCAAGTGCTTGAATCAGGCGGATCAATGCATTCGCACCAAGATTGTTAACCGGTGCGGGTCGTATGCGAGCTTGCTGGTCGTACTTACGAATTATCAGCAGTACGAAGTGGGCTAATAATAGCCCTAAACAGTGCTTCATATATTGTGTTGTGGCCGGCATTATTCGCCGCCGGCATATTGTGCCTCTGAAAGGGACGCCAGCGTCCAAAAGCAGCCAAATCCTGCTGCATTTGCAGCCTTTGTCAGAAGACAACTATCGTTGCGACACTATAGGAAAAGCACCTGTCTTAGTATACGACTAGAGTATCGGGAAGGCCCCAAAGCAAGGTCAGTTGCTAGCTATAATCGCCGTATAAGGTGAAATAATATTGCAACATCTGGAGCAATTGCACTTGTGTTTGTTAGCGCGGACAGAGCTTCGCGGTTACGTCATCTGAGCGTGTCCTCGCTATCTTGGAAGGCCGGGATTCTGTTACCAGGCCGTTTCAAGAATAGACAACGTCGCGTTAAGTTTGTTAGTACACGCCCTTTGACTGTACTTTGATAAATGAACCTTTAAGTATCTGTTTAAAGCATTTGCATATATGTAGCGGGTTAGCGCCTTATTTCGTATTGGCTTATATGTATTTTCTTGTGTGTGTTTATTTACAGATTATATGTCTTTATTGTAAACTATTGGGATTTTTATGGTCAATAATATTGGTATTGGTGAGTACAACATTTCAGGTGTCCACCAGAAAGACCTTAAAGGATATTGGCTTCCCTTAGCCACTCTGCGGATGTAAAAAGAGTCTCATAGCACACCGACTGATTAAGCTAGCGAACCCAGGGCAATTTAGAGTAATAATTCAGTAAGAGTTAGGGCTCGGAGTGAGGCCGCGTTACAACATTCAATAACGCAATAGGCGGTAATTATCCATCTGGTGCTTTTCTCCTTTTTTTGGTATCGGGTGTATGATAGATTTATACTAATCATCTGGCATCCTCTTGTCCTTCCATATTTTTATAATGAGATTGTGCAGTCTTCCTATCCATTCTTCTCCTGCATTCTTAGTGAGTTCTGCTTCTATTTTATAAGAGCCGGCACTCTTGCCACTTTTTAGTCGCTTGATTACATATATTACTTCTGCTATTGTGGATATATTCTTGTTTTATCCTTACCTTTATATGTTACTTCGAATTTTTGTTCTCTCTCTTGTTGGTTTTCAGTTGGTACTTGTCTGAAGTGTTCTACCCATGCTTCTTCCATCCCTTCTTTGTCCATACATAATTTCCCTAATTTGTTCCTTACAGCAATTGGTTGCGTTTCGTATCTTTGTTTTTCTTGTCTTAAATCTTTGTAGAATTTCCTAATATATTTTTTATTGTATGCCTCCTCTATTGCCGTTATCTTCCCTCTTAATTGTTCCCTTTTTTCTTCTATATACAGGGTGTCTCAAAATTGACCCCCGTGCTTTTGGGATTTGATTCAGGGGGCTAAAACAAATCAAAAATTAAGAGTGAAATATTTTCCGATTGTCCCCCGTTATAGAGTTACTGATAAAAAACAAAAATTTAACATTTCAACTTTAAACTTTATTAAAAACGAATAATATTAAAAAACAAGATATTTTCCACATCTGTTGTCACAAAATATGTTCAAATAGATCGCCTCCTACTTCAAGGCAAACATTCGCGCGATTTATCATGGAAACACGAACGTTCTGTAGCATATTATCGTCTATTGACACCACAGCAGCGTGAATACGGGCTACCACATCTTCAGGATTCAGAACTGGTTCGCGGTAAACTTGTTCTTTCAAATAACCCCAGAAAAAGTAATATAACTGATTCAGATGCGGTGATCTAGGAGGCCATGGTATGGGTCCACCTCTTCCAATCCCCCTCTGAAGGAATTTTTCATTTAGGATATTTTTCACTTGTATTCCATAATGTGCCGGTGCACCATCATGTTGGAACCAACAATTTAATCTAGCTGCTAATGGAACTTCATCGAGGAATGTTACACAACTAATTGGAGCAACCATGCGATAAAACTTATTATTTACATTTTTAACAATAACTCGATAACGAGGGACAATTAGTTGTGTAACATTGCTCGATGAAGTTCCATTAGTAGCTAGATTAAATTGTTGGTTCCAACATGATGGTGCACCGGCACATTATGCAATACAAGTGAATAATATCCTGAATGAAAAATTCCCTGAGAGGTGGATTGGAAGAGGTGGACCCATACCATGGCCTCCTAGATCACCGGATCTGAATTTCCAAACCAGCTTATTTTATACCTGGATCGATTTCCTTTCGTTTGCGCGATGCCCTTTCTGACCCGCGCTATCTCTTATCGCAGGCCGTTGTAATGCGAGCTTTCCTTTGGAAACGAAATTTCCATCCGAGCACTTGCTGTCTTCGCTTGAGCCCGCCGTCACCGGCGCGGCTGAGGTTTGATTTTAATTAAGTCAAATTACGTGCGCTCAATTAATTTAATGAGCAGTGTGTTTCCTAAGGCTGATTATTATCAGGTACGATGGTGCTTTTCTGTCTTATTATCTCCATCGTAATTACATTTTTTCTTAGCTCTTTATTAACAGTTTCATATACGAGTTTATCTCGGAGGCCAAGTTATTAGCCTAATCGCATTTTCGACACTTGCTGGCGTTCTGGTATTTGCTGCCATTTGAGGGTGCTTCCGCTGCAATCACCGGTGCATCCACGGCGATTTCAACAATGTGTGTAGCCGTTCACATCCAGCATATGTTTCGAGGTTAGTTAGTGCTACTCCGGGATTAAATATCAACTTATCTTCAGTACCAGGAATTCACATCTGTGCATTTTAAACCCGTCAGTATTTGGGATTTAAATTCATACCTTTTGCAATGATTAACATGTAATGTTTGATTTCATACATGCTCTTGTTTTTATATTTAAATTTTTATGTTTATATTTAATTATGCTCAGTATTTAAAGCTGCAATTTTGATGTGTATTGACCCTCTGTAAAAGGTACAGTCACGCTTTTTTATTTCAATAGCCTAAACAGAAGGAATTATTAATTGAATGAGGTATGCATACCCTAAGAATAATTTGAATTCACAGTTATTAGAATAACCCGAAAGGGGTTTTTTGATTTTATGCGTGTCGCAACCTTCAGTTAACGTACACAACTTTGTTATCACATTATTTGCATTTTAATTATCCTGATTATTTATTACTGATATTTCAAGACTTTTCTATTATTTATTAATTAAACGCTACTCACTTGCAGTTTATTTCCTCTTATTATTTGAAATCTTTTGATTTCTGGCGCCCATTTCCTTTCTTTTTTGAAGACATTCCAGGGTACACAGCTGATGATTTGAACCTTCGACCCAAGGCCGCCGAAATTTGAGTTAGTTCGGCCATCGCGGTAAGGAAAGAGTTTTCAGAGCTGCCGTGGTGTATAAACTGTAGGGGGGTTAATCTGCAATTTTTATTACCATTGCTTAATTTTATTAATTAATCGCAGGTCGGCTTCTTTATCGTTTCAAACCTTCTCGTGGCTCTCGGAAATTGGTCGCTTCGGATCGAGGTTATGTTACACAGTATCGGAGACCTCAACAATTTTTGGTGGCGCATTTTGATAAAAATAATACCACATGGACACAAAAATTTACTCAACACACCGGTAAAGTTTCAGACTTGTATCTTTATTGTTACTATAAGAAATTTCGTTTTTAATACAGAGCACAATTTCACAAGTCAATCAATTAATTTATTCATTTGTCTTCTCCCGTTATAAACAAAAGCTAGTTAGTTTCAAATTAATTACGGATGTTAACATGATTCAAAATACTGACTTTTAACAATAAATTCTCCTTAAAACTATGATTTTGTACACTAATATTACATCTAAAATAATTGTTTACATTTATACTAATTTTGCGTGTCTATCTGTCACTGCACGTCTTTTTAATTTACGTTTAAATATTCACATGTCACTGCACTGATTAGAGTATTTAATTCGCGCATTTCCTGCACTGGCTTCCTTTGAATTGACTGTTTTATTTTCCACACATTTTTAAGTTCATATGCTGTCTCCTTTTCTGCAATTCTATAACCCTTGCCTTTTGATTCTTACGGTTTCCTTCAAATGCTTTAATGCCTTCATTCTTATCTGCCCGTTGCATGTTCATAAGCTTATCTATCTTTCAATTACCTTTCTTATAAAACCCTAACTGGATTTCACTATTGAACTCTACCTGAATTATACGCTTCATTCCCTTGCGTTTGCGATCCACCTTGTAATTACGAAATTTCATTCGGCTTGGCATTTGCTTTAGCACAAACCTAATCAATTAACTGAACTTACATTCGACTTAGATCCCTGTTCAAATTGAGCTGTGCTTATTGCGTTCATTAATTAATTATTCTGCAATTACTGGCATCTCATTACAAATGTATTCATTCTGGCAAATTCAAGTTTTAGTTTTGCAGTTATATAAAATATCTCACTCTGAGCTTTCATGAAATGTCCATTAATTTGGCAATGCTAACAGAGTTGATTGGTAAGGCTTAAAACCATAGCAATATATCGGACCAGAGCACTGTCGGATTACCGAAAATGCCGGATTACTGGAAATCACTAATAATGACGCATTTAAACGGCACAAGCTATACATACATATATGTATACAATAAAACACTTACATAGCGCACGGCGGTCATTGACCCCGCGACAAGCAGTCACTTGTCTCCAATTCACGCTCGAAATTACCTACCCGCTTGGTAGCTGCCTGTATAAAAACGCCGGACTACTGGCAGGGCCGGATTATAGAGAGAGTACTGTATGTAAATTGAGTTAAATCATCCTATTTTGTGCACAGGTTAAGCTACATACGCTGTTCGGGACACCCTCTATATTTCAAAAATAACATGTTAAAATGGGATACACCATGCTCCAGTTAATCACTTCTTTCAACCATATTTTGTTTTACATAAACACTTCACAAAACCTTGGCTACTAAATGTTACCTAATGTAATGCATGGAATCAAAACAATCCTTACAGACGCTACTTATTTCATTAGCAAGACTTGTCAAGACTAAAGCACTAAAAAAATAACACTTACCAAATCCTACAAAAACTTTAATCGAACAAAACTTAAGATTACAATGGCATAAGTAACAAATGCAAGAATCAAGTTATGGTATGTAAAATATATGAAAAATAAAGGTAACTTAAATCGTTAACTATAAAGAATAATACTTTCTAAAGATAATAAAAGTGAAACAAAATGCAAAATATCAAATTAGTTAGTTGATATTGTGATTGTGAGTCACAGATACAATCACTGGATTATTCGCAGTAATCGGCTGTTGAATAACAACGGGACTCCCAACCGTTTCCTGCTGAATTACTCTAATGCCCAAAACAGTCTTCGACTTCTCGACAAACTCCATCAGCTCGTGCGACATGAAGTAGGGGCGAGAGTATCCGTCGTTGATTTCACAGTCTTCACAGAAGCATATGAAAATCGTATCGATGGCCATCTAGATACAAACTTTTGTAGTGGTTTTATACCTTTATGACTATTTTATTTACCTCATATACAGTTAAAAAGCAGTGAGCAATCAGGTATGCCACAATTGCTGCAACAACCACCGGAGCCCAATTGTATTCGACGTTCCCTTTGTCCTACGGCATAAATCTGTTAGTAGAAGTTCAACTAAGTATTGTTAGCGTACCTTTGTTAAAAGCAATCCAAAGATAACAGTACCAGCCACAACTAAAATCTTGGCCAAAATCAGGACGAAATCACCTACCGAATTAATAGCCAGGACACGCAATGCGTTTTCTACTAGGAGCTTAAAGGCGCGAGTTCCAGATTCTACGAATGGATAGCCATGAATTGCTGCAAAAAACCTGTGCTTAGAAAATCTTTACTAATTACTTGACAGTGAATAGATAGTTTATTTTATTTAGCATATAGGTGAAACAAAGGGCGTAAATATTGTTAAACACGAACATTACATGAAAACAAATTAAACTGGAAATATGGTATGCCGATTTGCAATTATCAATAGCCTACTAGTATGAAGCACAATGCACCAACATGATAGACAACACCTAGAAACATGGTGGTGTCCTAGAAATAAACAATCAAATTAACAAAATAAAGTAATATATGAAAAACGAAATAATACAGCAACGAAGACAATCACAAAAAAGAGAAGAGAAATACTAAACAAGAACAGTGAAGATATACAAAAATTAAACCAAAACCGAAATGTAGTAAAATTTCACAAAAATATCAAAGAGCAGAAGAGCCAGATACAAAAAGAGATTTGATATAAAATGTAAAACCACAAATGGATGAAAAAACAACTACTTTCAGGAAGTATTAAATAAATAAGAGATGTAACTGTCCGCGATGCTCCTTGAATTTATGTAAGCCTTCGATTTGTATAGTGCCGTGGATTATTTCTTGCAATCGTTCGGAACATAAATTGTATAGTTATAGGACCAGGTTATTTTACTGAATGGGTTTATCTACACTTGGTGAAGGGATGAAACGTTGTAGGATAAGATGTGAATGAAGTAGCCCGGCCTAACTACCCCTTAAAACGTTTTTAGCCTTTGTCTGTTCACAAATGAATACACTTCAGAGTTCAAAAGTATATTAAAAAATCAAATAAAGTACAGAGCTTTATATACAATTAAATTGTGTTGCGTTTTGCTATACGATCTAATAACCTACTAATTGCAAAACACAACGCTTGCATAAAACTCCTTGCTTGTAAACAATGTGTATGGAAAATTGACCTAATGATACCATATTAATGCTGATAATGGCACACATCTACCGTAATTGTTACACATTGTGAACTAGTTTCGCAGTCTGTTTCCGCGCAATTTCACCGAATTGTCTATTTCATGAGCAAACAGAAGTTTGAACAGTAACAATGTGATGAAACACCTGTTGTACAAAGGGCCGAACCAGACATACAAATACCAGATGACGATGAAATAGGACGAGCAATAATAGAAATCAAAAATAACAAAGAGCCAAGAAGTGATACAATAGAAATTAAAAGAAGTTATAGCGAATGTAGAAGACTATTTTGCAGACATCGACAAATCGGTCTACAAAGAGGGGATAATGAAGTTGGAACATCGTTTGAAAATATGCATTGTACTTCGAGAAAATTATGTAGAAAAATAATTCATTTTTAATCTGTTATACAATTGTTTTTGCCAGGCTGCAAACATTTCAAATACCCTCGTAGGAGTATAATGGCTTGGTCATGTTAGAACAATGGGGAAAGGTAAAGCTGTAGGGTAAGTTGAAGGATTGGAATCCAGATACAATTAGAAGAAGGGGAAGATCAGTTAAAAGATGTATAAAAAACCTTATTGAAGACCTAAAGGCACCAAAAATAAACTAGAAAAATGTGGGTCAATATATTGCATTTACTTACAAGTACGCTAAAAACTCCCTTCCCTACATAATTGAACCTTCAAAGTACCTTAATGTTATCACAGTATCTAGATGCATTCTTGTAGCACAAGTACCTACAGCACCAAGAAGAGCTAGACCAAAACTGATGATTACCGATCTAGAAGACATTTCCAGAGTACTACCAATAAATGAAATTTAGGAAGTAGATAAAGAATGGCCACGTGAACATTGTAAAGTGCCTTTAGAAATGATCCAACGTTTTTGAATGGTCATGGTTATACAAAAACCTATGAATAATATGTTGGTGACACTGTAAGTTCATGTCAGGTTAGGTTTTGCGTCAGTCTGTGTCAAAACTGACGTAAAAATTAACCATGAAGGTAGAAAGGTTACCAAAACTAAGAAATTTAAACTTTGTACCAGCAGAAGTTATAAAAAATGATTGAAATGTAATTCACAAGGTCAACTGAAGACAGCTAAGAAACTTAAGAGTAGGCTATAATATGTGCAGCAAAGAAGGTCATTAATAATAGATTAAAAAATAATGGTTTACCCAAGATATTTAGAAGAATTTAAGAAAAAAAAAGGAAAAGATGTATCTAGACCAACGAAAGAAATCAAGAGGGTAGTTAGAAAATCTACAAGAGTAGGTACCTATACAGTAAAAATAACTGAAGAAAAATTAAATAAACAAAAAATCCAGAATTTCTATCAAGACACACAGAAGAACAACAATTTTGGAGAAACGTTACAAAATAAGGATAAACAGAAAAGAATTCATCTTTCTCCTCTTTGTAAATGATTAGAATTAAGACTACGGTTGTCAGACCCAGATTGGGGAATTACAGTGCAGTTGGCACAAGCTTTTTGCTACAAGTTCTACTACTGAGCCACCTCCACTGCGACGAAGAGTTAAGACTTGAAAAAAAAAGAAACACAAGTGTTTTTAAAAATGTTGTTAGTGCATGTCCTGTATAAACTCCATCCGATCGTGTCAAATCAGTCCCTGTGTGAGGGATAAATGTTTTGGCCTTACCTGGTGACGACAGTTATAGTAGGTATTTTGCCGGCTGGTAACTATCGGCCTAATTGGGTTAACTCGCCGAGAAAGGTCGGGGTTACAGCTGCGCTGAAAGAGAATAAAAAGAAGAGGGCGCCAGGTCCTCGAAGTCGCTTAATCCTTGCGTCGGACCATCACAAGGTAGAGATGATTCCAGCAAATCGACCAGATAAAAATATCGACCAATAAAATATCACAGCTTCATTTAAATTGGTGGGTACTATAGTGCATTCGTACGATTCACACAGATGCAGCTGTCCAGGGCCGGACGCAAGCCTACTTCTCCGGGGCACCTAGTGCGTCAACGACACAGGGAGCAGAATAGGAACCGACTTCCAGCAGCATAGCGAGTATCGCAGGGAGGACGGCAAACAGGCCGCAGGTAGGCGATGCAAGCACCAATTGCCCCAATACACATAGCGCCAATCGAGGTAAAAGAACCCATTCCAGCTAACAATTCATTTCCCGGGGTGAAATAAAATGGCTAAAAATACAAATTTTCCAGATATATTACGGCGCTCAAAAGAGGAGATCATAGGCCAACACCAACTACAAACCTTAAAAGTGTAATGCAGCCATCTCGATGAGTCAGGCGTGTGAAGAATGAATGTCCCATCAAAGCCGTCTGAGACGGAGCGAATGCCGGTAATATCAGCACCAATCTCCGGAACATTTTAACAGGGGTAGTGGAGCCTCCATATCCTTCCAACAATGAAGATGCCTATCAAAGCCGTGAGACTAGGCCCCAAAGGAAGCGATTCACACTTACACGATGCAAGATTTGCCAGGAAGTGCCAGAAAAATGCTTAAAACCAGCCCAATTCAGCTTATCAGAGTTCAAAAAATTGGAAAGTTGGCCAACAGAAAAACCAAACAATGCAGAATGTGCTTTGAACTGATAATGACAGTGCTATACTTTGTTTGAATTTGAAGCTAATGGTAGTATGGTTGCCTAACCATTCAGTGAAAATAATTGTATTTTTAGGAAATAAATGTAAATTGACAATTCTGGTTAATTATTTTAATTATTCTAAGGAAAATGACAAAATGAGCGAAACACCTGTTACAAGCTACAGAGTTTTTGTTGTACTGTATTTTAATAGACTCTACGATCAATAAGCAAGTCCGTTGTAATTGAACGAAGACGAATGATGCATTAAAATAAGACAGCGATATTGATTAACCAACTTCACTTTGCTTTATCGTACGTCAAACGCGCACATAACCTTACTTTTTGTGTAATTTTTATTTTGAAACTCGGGTGCAACCTATAACGCACTCAAAAACAGACGTTGGTAAATTGCAAAGTATACAGTTTGTTATGGTAGTTGGTTTATTTAATGGTTTGGCAGGAACAGCAAATGTCAACCACATCTACCTGAACTTAGCTACACACCAAAACAGCTGGTCTATCGATCTAACGCAATCGCGTTTCTGTCGTCAAAATGCACCACTTCACTCAATTCGAGTCGGAAAAGTTATAGAATTGGATTTACTAGACGTATTTGATCGAAATTTCAAACTATATGGTTTACCTCGTAAAATTCAAGTGGATGGACACGAGCCGATCGTGTTGCCATCCGATAGAAGCTCCGACATAAACGTACTCTATTACTGGTAATCAATAACAGGCAATGAAACAACATGTAATTAACTGATTTTTAATGAAATAGAGCACATAATGAATGCAAGGACACAAAGACACTAATTGGAGGTTAAAATTGACAAAATTTGACTTTAATTACAAGAGGTCATTAGTGTTTAGCATACGCAGACAATGATACCTTTATGGCAAAAGCAAAGAGTTGGAAATTTGTTAAGATTTTTCTACACTCTTTTTAGTTCCGCAACGCTGGTTTTGCGCCTTTTATAATTTGCGATTTCCGTGGCGCGAGTTATCGTCTTATGCACGCGTTTCCTTGGCCTAGCTTGACCGCGAGGTTGCCGGAACGCTCTCGATGGTCGCAGTCTTTTGTTTGGAGCGCATCCTTTCCAAGTTTGGAAACCAGTTTTTGCCGCCGCTATCTGTGCGACCTTGAATAGCCACGCTTCCATTGTTGAATTCTTCAGCACGCCTGGACCCTCGATAAGCATATGCTAGAAGTGCTCGACGGAAGCCGCTACCAGGTTTTATTTTAAACTAAATTTATATAACCATTACGCACACTATGATCTGTGAACTAATGAAGTACGGCTTATTCGATCGCTAATTATGTGCAGCCGCATTTCGGCCTGCGTAATTCAAATATTGATTTTCCCGAAGTATTTCGAGAAGGTGAGTAATGACCGCTCAGCCGCTTTTATTTTTTTGTTCAGTTCCTGTAAATTATTGTCGATTGTGTAATAGTTAGTAACTGTATTGTGTTATAACTTTGTATTAAATGTTGGCATTCCTAAGTTAACCCAGTATGGGACAATCCTGCATATAGTAGCGCACTCATAATTGTTGAAAGCTTACTACGAGTTGTTGCATAGTCTTGTACTATTATTGAAGTGTTGATTGTACTGTATGCTTTAATTCCTATGCCTATTATACTGTGATATTTGCATTCTGGCTTTATTTATACGTTACTGCTACTTTTGAAATTTTCTTTCAGGAGATTTGGACTGCTGGAGTTTACGAATTCTCGTTCTATGCCTGAGCACACTTGTCGTTATTGTCAAAATTTGTTGGCGGTCGGCAAGTGTGTTCAAGCAGTTTAGGGTTTTTGGTTTCTTGAGAGATTAGCCAATAAATAAATTGTTTATCTATTAAGAATAACAAATTGTAGCAAGAACTGTATCGACTGCAAGGCGTTATGGACTGACAAATGTACACGGGAATAGGGAGATGACAACACAAAAGAAAATGATAAAAATCTATGTAAATGAAGAGAAAACTATGAATGTCAAAAAAAGTACAGAATGTTATACATACAGTGCGATTAATCTAAGACTATACAT